>VMDR010002494.1:0-90671 GCA_007922815.1 Macrotus californicus
ATAATTGATACTTGATGGAGAGAAAAGAATATACATTCATCTAAGGCAGGGGTGTGTCAGACTCATTTTCACCGGGGCCACATCAGCCTCGGGGTTGTCTTCAAAGGTCCGAGTGTGATTTTAGGACTATGTAAATGTAACTACTCCTTAATTAGGGGCAGGGAGCTTGGTGCTGCTGCTGGGTAGAAACAAGGTGGAGAGCCGGATTTGACCTGCAGGCCTTGTGTTTGCCACCTGTGGTTTAAGGCTTCATTTCTCTTTCCACAGACAACAAATGAAGTTGTTTTGGCTGTGGAGTTCCATCCAACAGATGCAAATACCATTATAACATGTGGTAAATCTCATATTTTTTTCTGGACCTGGAGTGGCAATTCACTAACAAGGAAACAGGGAATTTTTGGGGTAAGGATCAGAATGTTATAAATTTGTTAGAAAACTTTAATTTTTTTAATTGATGAGTGAGCATGAAGTCATCATACCAAAGGGAAAACTGAAAATTCTCATTGTTTCTTTGTAGAAATATGAAAAACCCAAATTTGTGCAGTGTTTAGCATTTTTGGGGAATGGAGATGTTCTAACTGGAGACTCTGGTGGAGTCTTACTTATATGGAGCAAAACTACTGTAGAACCCACACCTGGGAAAGGACCGAAAGGTACAGTACTCTGATATTAACGTCATTCCTTTTTAATTTGCACGTACAGCTGCTGCAGTCCCATCCCGCACCCGGACCAAAAGAGAGCTGCAGCGAATCATCTGAGAACCACTGACATGCCTCATGTTGTTAAGGTTCTTCATGATGACCTTTCTTAAATTAAAATACTTACTCAGTTATTGAGCACATACAACCTAATACAAAATAATTAGAAAGAAATGATATATGTAATTTAAACAGTATGAAGATTAAGAGACAAGTCACTCTGATCTTCTGAGTTTTGTGGTGCCTTCACAGAAGAAATGGTATTTAAGATTAATCCATAATGAATGTACAAGATTACAAAAGATACGGAACTTTGATTCCAGTTGAGGGAAACAGCACAAGCAAAAGTAGAAAGATAGATCAGAATGTGAAGCATTCGGGGTAGCGTGAATAAATCTGTCATGTAAAAGCGGTAACAGAAAAAAGAGATAGCCAAGTTGAATGAAATACGATTTTTAAAATAGTAGTGTTTTATAATTCTTCTCAAGAGTTTAATATACACTAAGCCATTGAAATTTCATGTAGGGATTAAAGATACAGGTTTTCTCAGTTATTCACAAGAACCTTTTAAGACTGGTTGAGCTCACCATGCAAGAGAGAAGAGCTCTGTGGCCAAGGATCTTCTGTGCCACAATCAGATGGCCAGAAAAGAACCTGCAAGGATTACAGAAGTGAGATACCAAAAAAGAAATTACGATAGTCTCACCAAGTTTACAGGCCCACTCACACAGTTAACCAGGACTGTTCCTTGTAAATGGCTGGTCTTGGCTCATGTTTCACTACTTCCTAAATCCTATCAAACAGGAAACAGCCAGCCACTCCCCCCAACCCACCTCCTCATGCTAAGTGGCCCCAGGCCTGGCATTAGAAGCAGCCAGCCTAAATTCACAACTTGGCTTCCTCTGGGAATCTCCAAGTCCAGCACAAGTCCCAGCCTTCTCAGATGGTTGCTGTATGGGAGGAGAGTGTTAGGGAATGGGCAAAGAGGTGAGGGGATTAAGATGTACAAATTGGTGGTCACAGAATAGCCATGGGATGTAAAGTACAGAAGAGGAAATGGAGCAACCAAAGAACTTACACGTATGACCCATGGACATAAACAGTGGTGTGGGGATTGCCTGAGGGGGGAGTGAGGGGTGCTGGGTGGAGGGGGGTGAAGGGGAGAAAATTGAGACAAATCTAATAGCATAATCAATAAAATATAATTTAAAAAAAATACTTCTCTAGTTGGTCAAAGCCATTTCTCCAAGTACCAACTTTTGTCCCAATACCATCTCCTGATCCTCATGTCTCAGCAAATAAATAGGCTAATCCTTGACGTTGTCTCTCTGGAGTTGGCATCAGACCATGGAAATCACCACATGTGATTTACACTTATATAAGGGAATCCTTATTCCCCTGCTCAGAAGGAAAGACCCTATTTACATGTTTGACTTTCCTCATGGATTTTCTCAGGACTAACACAGTGTCTGGTATACGTTCTTAACTGTTGAAAATTATTTGTTAAACGTTTTCTTAAGGCAGTGACTTTAATCTTACTTTTGGGAGTCACTGTCAAAGTTGAGTGGTACCAGTAAAGCACTATTTTTACTGAAATGTAGAATTTGAATATAGCATTGTAGATGTCTTATGATTGTAAATATTTTTTAAAATCTTTTTTTAGATTTATATTTATTTATTTTTAGAGAGGGGGGGAGAGAGAGAGGGAGGAAAAAGGGGGAGAAACATCAATGTGTGGTTGGTTGCCTCCCCCCCCCCCCCCCCCCCCCCCACTAGGGACGACCTGCAATCCAGGCATGTGTCCTGACTGGGAATCGAACCAGTGACCTTTGGTTCACAGGCTGGGGACTCAATCCACTAAGCCACACCATCCAGGGCGATTGTGAGGATTTTTATTGTGTATTTTGTAGGAGATACCCGACATTAGTGTTTTCCATATCCATTTACCTAAATTTCTTAAGTTTTGCAGTTGAATTGAATTCAGAAGTTTAAAAAAATTCCTTAAATCATATTACCAATGACCCTGATCGCAATGATTGGCCATGCATTCGTAGTCTTCCATTCACTTTATTTTCAAAATTTACATATGACAAGGACGGCAGTGGGTTGAAGATTCATAATAGAAAAGAAAGTTAGAGCATCAGTATTTATCAACTGCCTTTCCCACTTTTCAGAATCTGAAATGCCCAAAACATTGTATTTCAAAACCGTGACTTAAATTATTGACATGTTATCCTCTGTTACAGAGCAGAGTTTGGGTATAAATGTACTCTTTATTAGCTTAATGTGTGTCAAGATGAGAGAGGCAGGGCAAGGTTCAGAGGTTGTTTTTATTTTGGTTTTTGTCTAAAAAATTTGTGCAGTGAAGATTTGCACATGCAAACACAGGAAATGGAAATCTAATCTTGTATACCGTTAACGGGGACCTGAAATGGCCCATGCTCTGCTCTGCTCTGCTGCAAAACTGACCCTATCACAGGCAGACTTGCCAAGAGTGTTGTTTCTTCCTTTATATGTTTGGGGCTTTCAGTGTGGCTCTGAAGGGTTTGGTGCATGCAGTGAAATAAACGTGTAAACCCAGATGACAACAGTTCAGTGTTTCCACTTCAGAAGTCTTGCCAAAAATTCAGTGAATTGATCTAGTTTGTATATCCTCTAATAGGACATTTCTGCACCCATTGCAGTCTTACAACTAAAATTTGAGTGTCCTGGACTATCATGTTCCGTAAGGGACCTTGTTGGGTGGCACAAGCATAATCCATAGCTGTTACTCTTACTCTATATGAGAGCCAAGGTAGACTGTGTTCTGTGCCTCATAAGCTCTCCTGTGTAATTTCTTCTGTATCTAAAATGTATTAACAGAAATCTTCAGAGTAATTAGTATATTCTGTTTCTTTTTTCCCATTTTTATTGATCTGTAATTTACATATAACTATGTTTAATGTACACAACATAACGATTTGATGTATATTGCAAAATGATTAACATGATATCCATCACCTCACATAGTTACAGTGTTTGTGTGTGATGAGAACTTTTAATATCTGCTCCCTTAGCAACTTTCGAATGCATGGCACAGTGCTATTAACTTTAGTTACCATGCTATTCGTTACATCTCGGAACTTACTCACTTTGTAACTGAAAGTTTCTGCCTTTTGACCATTTTCACCCCTTTCTCCCACCCTGGCCCCTGGCAACCACCAGTCTGTACTGTTCCTAGGATTTTTTCTTAGATTCCACAGGTAAGTGAGATCATACAGTATTTGTATTTCTCTCTTATCTTACTTTAACATCATGTCCTCAAGGACTATTTATATTGTTGAAAATGGCAGAATTTCCTTCTTTTTTATTCCATTGTGTGTGTACAGATCTGTGTATACACACACACACACACTACATTTTCTTTATTCATTTCTCTGGCAGTGGACACTTAGGTTATTTCAGTATTTTTCAGTTTCTTACAGGGTACAAGGTATTTGTTATTTCCTACATACGTGAAGTAGTTCGATTTTTCTTATAGTTAATAGTTCATCATTTTTAAGTGGGGGAGGGGAAGTTGATTGTATCTACTACACCATAAAAATGTTTATTCTTACATCTAAGTTCCTTTTAGGAACTGTGTAACACACCACCATTTTACCTACTCTCCAAATAATCAACATGGGCCCATTTGCTCAGTTGCTAAGAATATAACATAAATTTCAAAGTCTCCCTGGCATTTGATTCTATTGTTAGACAGGCACAGAAAGCCCTCCAAACATCTTTATTTGGCAGTCAAGGTAAACTTGCTTTTTATGGAAGCCTTGTTCTGTTAGAGATGAGAGGAAAGGGGAAATTGGCAGTGAAGCTTGTATAGACGTGGCAGTGATTACGCCTGGAGGTACGATAGGTTTTTAAGTTCAAGCGTAATTATTTTTCTTGGCTGCTTTTTCAAATATTATTTGGCTTGAATTGAAATGTCAGAAATACAGGCTCCATGAAGCATTTGTTCTTCAGTTATATTTTCTATTTGGTAACATTCCATCATTCTAAGGAGATCTTAAGTGTTCAACAAGGTTTTTGTCATGTTTAAAAATGTGGAAAACTGAATTAAAAGTGGAAACACTGAATTTCATTTTCCTGCCTTCTGATGCGGATCTGTGAACCTCCACACCTCTGCTTTTTGTAATTTCTTGCATGGTACTTTAAAAGACTACTCTTGTTAATTTAACCATGCATGAGAAAATATACCCCCTCCCCCTTAAATGCTCAGCTAAAACCAACAGTACTCAGAAAATTCATGTCTCAGATGCCCTTTCTCTCTTGGTCACACATTGTAGGTAACTGGCTAGCTATCCTACTGGACACAGTTATGTTGTTCAGTGTTTGAAGTTTTTCTAAGTGACGAACGTTGGTGCGAGCTGAAGCAGTCGCCCTCAACAGCAATTTTGTTGGACTTCTGCTTTCATTCTGCTGAATTGGGCAAGCTTTACTCCAAATCAACCAGGCTTTCTCTTTTCTCCCTACCAGACATACCCATCTATTAAGTATCTGCACCCCTAGCACCCTCACATTGAGTGATTTTTAGTCGGCTATAGCTTTTTTTTTAGGATACCAAAGCCCTACAAATTTTAGTTAATTTTTCAAATATTATAAAAAGATGATCAAAAGCGAACAATCTCAGTGACAAGTTTATCGAGGCATATAAAAATTCCCCTTTTAAAACATACAATTCAGTGGTTTTTACTCTCCACACACAGAGTCGTGCCACCATCACCGCTGTTCAACTTCAGAACATTTTATCACCCCAAGAAGACACTCTGTGCCCCTTAGCAGTCACTTCCCATTCCTCCCTCCCCTCGGCCCCTAACAGCCGTTTGTCCACTTTCGCTCTCTGTGTATTTGCCTGTTTTGGACATTTCATATCAGTGGAATCATGTAATATGTGGTCTTCTGTGACGGGCTTCTTTCACTTGAACCTTAGCATTTTCAAGGTTCATCCATGTTAATAGCATGTATCATACTTCATTCCTTTTTATGGCTGAATAAAAAGTTCCATGGTGTGGACATGCCACATTTTGTTTATCCAGTCATCAGTTGATGAACAGTTTTAGAAAATGAGTTTTCCCAGCTTTATTGAGATACAGTTGACATACAACATGGTATAAGTTTAAGGTATACAACATAATTATTTAACCGCAAGTTTAGTTAATATCCATCACCTCACAGAGTTAAAATTTTTCTCCTGTGATAAGAACTTTTAAGATCTGCTATCAGCAACTTCCAAATATACAGTATTGTTTACTATGGTCATTAGACTCCCAGAGCTTATTTATCTTACAACTGGAAGTATGTATCTTTTGACCACCTTCATCCATTTCCCCCACTGAACAATTTTTAAACTTGTGATTTTATTTTTCTAAAAGATCTAGGCTCTGCCTTCTCGTTTTGAACTTGGTAACTAATGCGGCAAGATAATGAGCATCCAAAAAGCTTTACTCTTACTCTGTCAGTCTCACTAGCCAGATGAAGCTTCTCTGAGTAAGGCGTGATAAATAACAAAGAAAAGGGTTTACGTACTAAAATCTTGTCCTTGCCTTTAGAAAAGTAGGTTTGATTATGTTCTTTCTGTATGTGTGTGTTAATCTCCACATGGATTGAAAGTATTTTTAATGTACGTGCCTTGTCCCTCCCTGGGTCCTTGTAAAGCATTATAAGTGTATAAGAAAGCTAGCCTGTCATTCAGCTGTCACATTCATATGGCTTTTCAAATACTGAAATACGTCTCTGGTCTGTCAAAAGCCACTGTTCCAAGCCTCCAGTGCCTTTCCCAGGCTCCTGTATCATTGCAAATAAAGGGGGGTAGTCCTTGGCAGAGCAGGTAGGTCACCAGTGGTTGCTAATTGTTAAATATTATGACTGTACTTCAGCGGGGAATGAAGGCGTTTTTGCAAACTTAAGGGAACACTGAGTGAAGAGACTTGGGCCCTACGCACAGCTTTGCCACTAGTGAACTCGGTGGTATTTATTGGTCGAGCCACTTCTGGTGCCTTCAGCCCTAAGCCCTCAGCTCTAAGCTCTGTGTCCTCAGTTCTAAAATCCGAAAAGTAAGACTATCCTAACTATTATATAAGATGATTATAAGAGATGGTAAAGTTCTGAGTATCCTCTGTTGTCTGTGGAATTATTACTACTTTAGTTTATTCACCCTTATAAGAATGTACTGTGGAATATTTTCAGAGGAACTGGATACTGACATAGATTCGAGGTTGCATTAACCTTCTCTACCAGCCTGACACAGCTTGCTGAGACAGGTGTTTGACTGTTGAGTCAGAGGCTCTTTTGATGATTTGCTCTATACGCATGGTCCCCAGCTTACCATGATTTGACTTACAGTTTTTCAGCTTTGCAGTGGTGCAAAAGAACACGCCTTTCAGTAGAAGCCGGCTCGGCTAAGCTATGCATCAGATGCAGTTTCAAGTTGCAGTGGGCTTATCGAGACGTAGCCGCATCTTAGGTCAAGGAGCATCTATAGTTCTGCTCAATTTTCTTTTCAGAAAGCCACCAAAGTTCAATGGAAGTGTTATCACTGGTGTTTTTATTTTTCCTCATCACGTTAGGTGTTTATCAGATCAGCAGACAGATCAAAGCCCATGACGGCAGCGTGTTCACACTCGGTCAGATGAGAAATGGAATGCTGTTAACTGGAGGCGGGAAGGACCGAAAAGTGATTCTGTGGGATCATGATCTGAACGCTGAGAGAGACATTGAGGTAGGGGTGGGAAAATGAAAACTCTGCAATGTTAAACCCTCTAAACTGGTGTCTTCTGTCTCACGTTAAGATAACTTACTTTTCTGGGAAATTAGTGTGCATCCTCAACATTTAATTCCCTCAAAAAGAAAAAAGGGACCAAACATGGAACAAAATAGTTTGAAAAAAAATACAGCAGAATAACTAACTTGTTTATTTCTGAGACTATTTATTTATTTAGGGTAAAAAGTTGATTTGTTCTTCTGCTTGTTTATGCACTCACTGGTTGTGTCTTGTCCCTGCCCTAACCACAGATCAAACCTGCCACCTTGGTAGACTGGGACAGTACTCTATCTAACTGACCTCCTAGCCAGGGCCTGACATGATTTTTTTGGTGACCCAGAATATAACCAGGGTGTACAAAATGACCAGTTTAGTTTTAAACCTTGAAAATAATCAATTCAACAGTGGGCTTAATGATAATAGCTAATTTCTGTGTACATGTCTGCTTTGTGGCATGGACCCGAGTACGTCCATGAAACCTGACGGGACTGTGTGCTCAGTGAGAGCGTGCTGACTGAACTGAGGTCTCAGGGTGTAAAGCAGCTAAGAATTGCACTCTAGGTCAGTAATTCTCAAAGCAAGGGCGGGTCCCAGAGTTCAGTGCTGCCTCTCTTTCAGTGACTTAAATTTTGAACTTATGCTCAGTGTTTTCCACACGTTTCCAGGCAAAGTCTCTCAAAAAGAGGATCCTGATTGTACAGCTTTTGAGTATTATTTCTAAGATGGATAAGAATTGCTTTATCTCATCCTTAAGTGCATACTATTTCTTCACAGATAATTCATACTCTCTCTGTAATCTAAAGCTATACCATCTGGGTTGTCGTTCCTTTACCATTTCTAACACAAATTTGGATACTCCTAGAATTCAGTTCTTTGTACTTTTAGGAGTAACTTTAGATCCCACTTCATAAAGAAGAAAGAATTGCATTATTTCAGAGTCATTCTTTGGGCTTATTATATTAATGTAACATTCACTGAGAGTGTACCATGTAGTGGATTAAATGAGATTGATCTCCCAAGGAGCCCTGTTAATGAGGTATAACACTTTACAACATACCGCTTTTTAGTCATGGGGAAATCTCCTGTGCACTGCACTTACATTTTGATCCTGACAGCAGTCACAAGTAGGTGGGGCTTGTCTTCACTCTCCTCATATTTCATGTGAAGAAATGTGTCTTAGGATGAATGGCCTACCCAAAATAAAATAACTAGTGTGTAACAAAACCAGACCTCATTCTTCATGTAATCCAGTTTCTTTTCCTCCCCTCCTAACCCTCAACTCTTAAAATCATATAAAATATAAATTAAAATGAACTGAGGCAAAGACTATTAATACATTATAACTTCTGTGTAGTAAAATGTAATTGAACAAGTTATTAGCATAAGATTATCATGTTACTTTCAAATTTGGAATTCTGTCCCTAATTGCTTTCAGCTGTAAATGTAGCCTTCGGGTAGTGATTAGTGCATGTTAGTATGTGTATGGTGACATTACAATTGTTTTTTTTTTTTTAGGTTCCTGATCAGTATGGAACAATCAGAGCTGTAGCAGAAGGAAAGGCAGATCAATTTTTAGTAGGCACATCACGAAACTTTATTTTACGGGGAACATTTAATGATGGCTTCCAAATAGAAGTCCAGGTAAACTGTGTGATTTTAACCATTAACTGAATATTTTTTATGATATTCTTTGTTTCTCATAACAGTAGGTATATTTTATCTTCAGGGTCATACAGATGAGCTTTGGGGTCTTGCCACACATCCCTTCAAAGATTTGCTCTTGACATGTGCTCAGGATAGACAGGTGTGCATGTGGAACTCAGCGGAACACAGGCTGGAATGGACCAGGCTCGTGGATGTGAGTAAAGCAGAATGTGATTGTACCCTCCCCACAGAAACTGCCCAGACTAGCAGTTGGGAGCAGCAAAGGAGAAAGGACTCAGCATTGGTTAAAACAAAGTGTTTAGTAAACGGGAGTGTTTAGTCACAAAGTATAACATGAACCCACCCTGAAGAAGCAAATGAGAGCAAAAGCTCAACGTTTCCATCAGTTTTGTGGTAAAAGCAAGATTTCACATATTTATGGAGCATTGTTACAGAAATGTTTGGGCCTCTGGTGGTGGTGCAGTTGGACTCAGTAAGGGCTGCTCACTAACGGACTCTGTCTTCTTTTTGAGTTGGCCTCCTACTGTATTTTCTCCCTACCTCACTGAGATACCCACCTTTTCTAGCCCAAAGGGTTTATACATGTTCTTTGCAGACTCTAAAGAACTGTACAAATGTCTGTTGTTGTTATCCTTATTATTATTATTCCACTGCCTAGCCACAAGCTGGTTGTCCTTTCCCCTCACCACTCTGCCAGCATATCCCTTCCTGCTCAGACTCTTTTTCCTCTCATATCCAGGTGGCTATAAGGAAGTTCATTAGAATTCCATGTTTTTATGAAACAAGTTATTTACGTTTTTGCCACTATTTGCATAGATCTAGGGAGACTTTCTCATGTACTCCCCAACAGCTGTCTGTCTCTCTTCTAGGAACCAGGACACTGTGCAGATTTTCATCCAAGTGGCACAGTGGTGGCCATAGGAACGCACTCAGGCAGGTAGGGTCTTTAAGGGAAATGTGAGTTGAGTAATTTGAAGTGGTGGGATGTTTAATCATTGTGTAGGAGTGTTGTCAATCTGACCTGGGGAATTAATCTTCTAAATGGCACACTAATACGCTTGTTGCTCTTACCTGTTACATTTACTCATTCAGTCATCAGTAATTGTTTATTGAGCTCTTTCTTAGACACTATTGTGGGTGTTTAGGATGCATCAGAGTGCAAAACAAAAATTTCCACCCTTGTGCAGCCCACATTACAGTGTGTGTCAGGGATGGAGGCAGAATAAAAAATAAACATTATAACTGAGTTAGAGAGTGTTCAGGGCCGTGGGGCGGGGCGGGGGGGGGGTACTGAATGTGCAGTTGTTGGTGCTGTGCCGTGGTCATCCCGTTTGTGTGAGTGCTGCACAGGTAGGTGATGAAGGCGTGTTTCCTGAAATTGTTATTAGTTACTTGTCTTTGCAGACCTTATGTAGTGCCTTTCCAAGGTTAAATAATACATATTTATGATCTGTGTATTTTTGAGTCACTTTTATTGCCTCTGCTAATAAGCCCTCATCACAAATAATTTCTTTTTTAAAGAGGCAGGAAAAATACGAAGTTAATTTCCAAAAGTTAAACCCATAGAAAATGTGGAATGCTGATTCTTAACAAGGTGAAACTATTGTGAACACACTTACAAATATTTTTGTTTATATGACAAATATTTCAAATCAGCCAGTTCATTTGATTCTAATTAACTTTAGTCATTTAGAGGTTGGGGTTTTTTTTTGAAGCACCTTTTTCCCTTTGGCTTTGGATACAAATTAACACCTTTGGAAAGTCAAAGCATTAAAATTGCTTCTTGGAAACAGTGCTGCAAAGTCTTTTCGAATCATGGAAAAACAGGTTTTTAAAGTAAAGGTAAATCTTTGAAATGTGGGTAGTATGTAATTAGAGCTATTTCAGTGGTTCCAAAATAATTGAATTATAGAATTAGGCTGCCTGGGAAGTAATTGGTTATAGCTTGCAAATACAGACGGCTCTACTATCTCAGATCTCTCCAGTTACATGTCTATACTAGGTTATTACTTAGACTTGGACTAAATAGGTATGTGTAAAGTCACTTTGTAGGGAATCATTCTCTATTATCCCCCAAATTAGTTGAGCATGTGAGAAATAGCCTGAGCTATTGTATTGAACTAGGGTTTCAAAAAACTCACAAAGGGGTTCACTTCAGATCTATTTTTTGACCAGCTGAACAGACATCCCAAATGCTAAACTCAGTGAAATAATAAAAGTAAGAATTATTTACTATTTATCCAGTATCTGATGACAGACCTTGTACTGAATTTTTTATATATTACTTTAAATCTTCACAAGAGGACAACAGAATATTTATTTATTTATTTCTCCATTGCACAGACAGGAAACCAAGATCCATAGTTTCACTCACTTGTAACTGAGTTTGGATTTGGACTCAGGTTCTGTATGGTTCCAAAGCTTGTCTCTTTCCACTGTTCCACCAGTATTCTTTGAGATGTGCTTATGGTGATTTTAGCATTGCTTAGAAATATTGTAAGAAATGTTTGCCTTTGAAGGTTAAATCATGGGCTGACATTTTAAAAGCATTTACCATATATATGAAGGATTTAAACATTGAATGGAGTATAAGGGGTTAGAGGGATTTGAATCATTAAGACACACCACTTGGCCCTGGCTGGTGTGGTTCAGTGGATTGAGCACCAGACTGAGAAGCAAAGGATCACCCATTTGATTGCCAGTCAAGGCACGTGCCTGGGTTGCGGGCCGGGTCCCCAGTAGGGGGCGTGCGAGAAACAACCACACATTGATGTTTCTCTCTCTCTTCCTCCCTCCCTTCCCCTCCCTCTTAAAATAAATAAATAAAACCTTTTTTAAAAAACCCCACTTGATTAGATGTATGTGTATATATACAATATATACCATATGTGCAGAGCCCTCGATTTTAAGGGAAAAGTGATCTGCTTTAAACTCACTGAAATTACTTTCTAACATTTCTGTAGCTGTCAAGTCATTATTAAAAGCTTAAAATGAAGTCATTTAATTTAAGTGTTTATGTTTTCAAATAAGTTTTCAATTTCTTGCTCTTCCTCTTTTCTTTCTGGCACCCCTATGATTTGGATGTTGGAACGTTTCAAGATATCCTGGAGATTCCTAAGCCTCTCCTCATTTATTAAAATTCTTGTTTCTTCATTCTCTTCTGGTTGAATGTTTCTTCCTTCTGGTCCACATCGTTGATTTGAGTCACGGTTTCCTTCCTGTCACTGTTGGTTCCCTGTACATTTTCCTTTATTTCACTTAGCATAGCCTTCATTTGTTCGTCTAACTTGTGACCATATTCAACCAAGTCTGTGAGCATCCTGATGACCAGTGTTTTGAACTGTGCATCTGATAGATTGGCTATCTCTTCATCGCTTAGTTGTATTTTTTCTGGAGCTTTGATCTGTTCTTTCATTGGGGCCTTTGTTTTTTATCTCAGCGTGCCTGTTTCATAGTAAGGGGCGGAGCCTTAGGTGTTCACCAGGGTGGGGCAACCCACGTGGCTGCTGCATTGTGACGTTGTCTGTGGGGGAGGGTCTGAGGGGGAACAGTGCCGCTTGCTCCTCTCTCTGCTGGTTTTCAGTCACTTCCCCCGCTACCCCCAATCAAATTGGGCCCTTCTGGCGCTGATTCCCGGGTGGGTGGGCTTGTGTATGTTCTAGGACCCTGTGGGTCTCTCCAGTGAGCTTTCCTGTGAGGCGGGGAGTTTCTCCTGCTGCCACCTCAACCCCCACAGGTGTTTCCAATCAGAGGTTTGAGGCTTTATTTCCCTGTGCTGGGACCCCTGGGTTATGCGGTCTAGCTAGATACCCAGTTGTTCCTCCCAGTTTATCTGCACGTGGGTGTGGGACTGCCGGGTCCACCAGCTGCAGCCTGGCCATGAATCCTATCCACCCGGCTGCCCGTCTCTGTCTCTCCTACTGGTCTGGATGAATTTTTCTTTAACTCCTTGGTTGTCAGACTTTGTACAGTTCAATTTTCTGTCAGTTCTGGTTGTTTTTTGTTTTAAAATTTGTTGTTGTCGTCCTTTTGGTTGTGTGAGGAGGCACAGTGTGTCTACCTACACCTCCATCTTGGCTGGAAGCCCTGAATGCCTTCTTTTCTTGACTAATTTTCCTGACCTAGGATCTCATACAATAGCAATGGAAGTGGCAAGAGTGGTCATCCACATCTTGTTCTCTATGTTAGAGGGAAAGCATTCATCCTTCTGCCATTAAATATCATATTAGTTGTGGCTTTTTCATAGATGCCCTTTGTCATGTTGAAGAGTTTTCCTTCCATTCTTAGTTTGTTGAGAATTTTTAATCATGAAAGGGTGTCCAATTTTATCAAATGCTTTTTCTGGTCTATTGAGATAGCTTGGTTTTTGTCCTTGATTAACATGGAGTATTACATTAAGTAACTTGCAGATGTGAAATCAACCCATGTTTCTGAGGAGGATCCTTGTATTTCTGCTCATCGTTTATAATTCTTTTTATATATTCCTTGGTTTAGTTTGTTAATATTCTGGTGAAGATTTTTGCATCTGTATTTATAAGAGATACTTCTCTAGTTTTCTTCTGCTATCTTTGTCTCGTTTTGATATTTGGATAGTGCTGGCCCTAAGGACTGTAATAAGCTGATATCCTAAATTTAATGAAGACTTAAAGCATACAAATGAATTAAAATTAGTATGTACTAGTAATTATTGTTACCAAAATATTAGATTCATTGAACCAATGACTGTAAACCATTTAATTAATAAATTATACCTAGGAGTACTACACATAATTTTCAAATACAACATTGTCTCATTTTTTAAATTTGGATTTCTTAAGGGGATTTAAAATTCTTCATAAAACTTCACAGTACATGTTAACTGAAACTGTTACTCACTTGAAAGTTTACAATTTCTGAATTGTTGGCATAAATACATTTTACTTGATTTTTCTAAGACTCCAATTAATTATCCCTCGCCTTCCTGTTTTTCGAAACCAGTTTCTGAAAAGGCACTTAATCTTTGTACCACCTCTAACCCTCAGAGAAACCACAGATCTCTATTTACCATCCCATCAGAATGTCAAGTCTGTATCAATACAGACCAAATTCTCAAGCACTTTACACAGAACTTGAGCCCTGGCTGGTGTGGCTCAGTGGATGGAGCACCAGACTGTGAAGCAGGGGGTCGCCAGTTCGATTCCCAGTCTAGGGCACATGCCTGGTTTTCAGGACAGGTCCCCAGGGGATTCATGAGAGACAACCACACATTGATGTTTCTCTCCCTCTCTTTCTCCCTCCCTTCCTCTCTAAAAATAAATAAATAAAATATTTAAAAAACAAAAAGGTAACTAGTCCTGATTGGACCTAGTTCTATTTCCAAACTGACATACAGTATTTAAGGAAGGAATTATTGTCATAGTTATTTTATAAGCTGGTAAATGGAGGTAAGATACCCAGAGTTAGATAAATCAATAGACTTGAAGATAGGGAGAATAAAAAGCAAAGGTTAAAGTTGGGAATTGTATCAAAGAAAGGATTCCACAGAATTGAGTCAGTATATAGAACATACTATATGTATGGATGGAAAGGGGGTGTGTAGACTTGAGAGAGGTGACTTCAAAGAAAACCGCAAAGTTTCTGGTCTCCAGTGACAGAGACAGCTTTATAAGGAAGCAAGCTGGGAAAGTGAGCCTGGCAAATGGGCAGGTAAAGAATGTAACTTAGTTTTTTATGCAGAATCACAGGATCCTAGACCTGGAGAAACTTAAATAACCCAGCCAAAATTTAAAGCACTTTCCTCTCCTGAACAGTATTTCGTTTAATCTAAAAAAGAAATGGTCCCTTTCCAGATATTAGTTATGTAATTAGCTTCAAAATTAAAAAGAACTGTCAATATGATTTCTGTTACTGGCATACTAAATGCAGATTTGCAGTGTTTTTATTTTGCTGGTGGAATTTTTCCCATCTAAATAATTAAAAACAAAACTTGCTGTTCTCGTCCCATCCTGTCCTACGAGATTAAGATAGTGATTTTTTTTTCCTTGTCTTGTTCCATTTTCTCCACCCTAGCCATATCTTCCAGCACACTGCACTGCCACCAAGTAATTCTTGCTAAAACTTGGCTTTTGTCACGTTCAGGACTTACTGTATATTAGTTCATTTATTCATTTTACAAACGTTTTTAGTGTCTGATCTGAGCCAGGCAGTTCCCAGATCTGCACTCCTACCACCAGCTCGGCACACTGGCTGTGACCTGCCTCCTGCCTCACCCAGTCTTTAGTTCCTGCCTTTTCTGTGCCCCACCTCTCACCGTGCTCTTCTGAAACACCCTTTATTCCTTCGAGTGTTCCAGAAAAAGGTCTGATGAGAGTCATGTATTATGTAGTTGGATTTAAGTCATCGGTTTACCGCCCAAGAGGCTTTTATATTTGGGTTTTTATAAATGTGAGTGAAAAACTGCCTCAAATTTAGTTTCCATGTGCAAATATTGGAAATATTAGAGAGGCAGAGTGCCCCCTGCTGGTTCCAAATGAATGGCCCTCCGCTTTTCTCCCAACTCAACACTGTGCATGCGCCCTCCCACGTCCATAGCTGCGCAGCTTTGGATCCTCCTGCCTGAACTGCTGTACTTCTTCCCCTCCAAGTTCAGCTCAACCCACATCCTAGACTCGATCCTCCTGAAAGGTTTTCTGTGTCTGCTACCATTCATTTTCCTCATGAGGGTTCCTCTGCTGTACAGGGTAGGGCAAAAGTAGGTTTACAGTTGTGTGCAAAGCACAGAATTTATTCTTGTATTATTAGTTATTATTATTGTATTTTCCATATGAACAAATGTAAACCTGCTTTTGCCGCACCCCTGACATAGTCACCATTACTAAGATTGGTACTTAAATATCGTTATATATATCAGGTGCATAGATTTGAGGTCATGACTAGCTGCACGTTTGTACGTTACTAAGGTCAAGCCATAATGTTTAAGCCATAAAATATGGCTCCCTCAACAAGCAGGAAAAAGAAAAGGTGTTTGGTGCTGTGCATCCCAAACAAGTCGCTTACTAAAACAACTTCGCAAGCGCTGTGAGAAGTATGTGAGCCTGGGGCATGGCGGCGTTGTGTGCAGTGGCCGTTCCTGGCGTTTTGCGGAGCCAAGTAAAGACATTTTTTTTGGTTGTATTTTTTAACTTAGCGATATCCATGTTTCCATTATTTGAAAATGAAAATTTTTGTTCGTTTTTATATTTCTTTAATAATTTCTAGATTGTAACTGAAAATAAGTTAAAAATCATGTATTATATAAATATAATAAATGCAGATTTGCAATGGTTTTTTTTTGTTTCACATTTCAGCACATACTGGTAATGAATGCATCTCTCAGATACATGCAACCTGGGCTGTAATTTTTTTGACCGCGACCTCCGCAGGGTTAATCATTTTGTTTTAATTGGCTCATTTCCATTTTCCCAACTCTAGTATAATCTTCGAGAACACTGATCCTGCCATCTTACTCTATTTAAACAGTGCCTAGGCAAAGACACATTGTTGGCATTCAGTGAATACCTAAACAGAAATGAAGAACATGCCTAGGCCCTTATAGATATATTTATATTGTATCTAGCAGCATTTTGCAAAGTGAATTCATCCTTCATTAGACAGGGGAAACCGTCATACTTACGGGCATTAATAAAATTTCTTAATTTTTAAAAATTAAAAAGGAGGGAAAGTCAGCAGCCATTTTTTCTCTAAGTGCTAATATCTGGAAATTTTTTGATTTTTACTTGTCAACAGGTGGTTTGTTCTGGATGCAGAAACCAGAGATCTTGTCTCTATCCACACAGATGGGAATGAACAGCTCTCTGTGATGCGCTACTCAGTAGGTGGGTAGACTTGCCCTCACCCTGGCATTCACAGCGTTTCTCTGTAACTGTGTATTTCCCCTTCCAGTAAAGTTGTCGTCTTTTTTTCCCTAATCTCTAAGAGTTGTTAAATCTTAAGTGTGTTCCCCCCAACATCAGATTAAATTCTGCTGCAGGAAACTGCAAAAGATCTTCTAAAGTTAAATAACATTGTCAATCACCAAGCAAGTGTAAATTTAAAGCGAAGAGCCGTGTGTGCAGTTGAAAGCAGACAGCAGTGCACAAACCGCCCCTCTTTTTTTGGGACTGTACAAGAATGTGGATAAGGCACTAGGGTGAATGTTACACCTATTTAGCAACCTTTTCTTTGTAGAGAATATAAAGGAAATAATAGTAATATTAAAATTACACAAACTTTATAGGTCCTTCAAGTTCTTTAAAATCGAGTTGCGTTGTTACCGGTTACATAGTAATGATTATTAATGAAGTAAAATGCTCAGCAACTTGTAAGGATTTGATACATTTGTTTAGCCTTGTTTGAATAATTCTTTGTACTTCATTCAAAATGTTAAGGTTCTGTAGTGTTCTATTTCCATGTCCCCTTATTATGGTTTTGATTCATATCATTTTCCCCTTGGAATTATAATGACATTCACCCATGTTCAAAAATATATTCCAGTAGTTGTTGGATCAGTGTGGGACCCAAAGGATCCTTTTGGTTGCTTCTAAGTTGTTTTAAAGGAAGCACTGAATACTATTCTCTGAGCTGAAAAAGGCAGGACAAGTATTTGCTGCTCACCCATGTTCAAAAATATATTCCAGTAGTTGTTGGATCAGTGTGGGACCCAAAGGATCCTTTTGGTTGCTTCTAAGTTGTTTTAAAGGAAGCACTGAATACTATTCTCTGAGCTGAAAAAGGCAGGACAAGTATTTGCTGCAGTCTGTAAGGGGCAAGAGTTGAAGCAGCAAAGGTTCTCTGGTGTGGATTGGCCTTTTTCAGCACTGTAGTAACAGATACCTACTGCAGACGTAGCGACTAAAACCCAAGGATCGGTTGGACTTGACTGACCATCTGCTACATGACAAGTACAGTAGGAGGAGACCAGAGAGAAGAGAACCCGGTGTGGTCCCTTCCAAGAGAACGACCCTGTATTTGGAGAGGTGCGCTCAGCTGAAATGAGCAGTGGTGCACTTAGCGTGCTGTAAGAACACTGCGACCTAGACCCATCAAAGCAGGTTTACTTCCCTGGGGCCAGACTGTAGCTAACTAGAAGGACATGAGGCTCGAATGTGTGGAGTCCAAAAGCCTGGTAGCGTCTCCAGGAAGGGACTGTGTACCGGACTAGAGGACTGTTTTCCAAGTGTGCTTAGTGATGATGAAGGATCAGTTCATCAAATGACTGTTAAATTGATGGTAAAATAACAGTAAATAAATCTGTCAATGTATTTCTCTAGTTAACACTTTTTCCTGCTTCATTCTAGATGGCACCTTCCTGGCTGTAGGATCTCATGACAACTTTATTTACCTCTATGTAGTCTCGGAAAATGGAAGAAAATATAGCAGATATGGAAAGTGCACTGTAAGTAATGAAGTAAAAGTAACTAAGTTGTGAAACTTTACTTTGTTAAAAAGAGAGTTAGATGTTCACATTGATGTATCTGTCCCTCAGCTGCTTTAAAACTTTCACCTCTCTCTCTGGAAACAGATTACCCAACAGGAGAACACCACGGTTCCCTGCGGGCTGTAGAGAGCTTTCTCCTTTGATGGGAGTTTAATACTTGTCTGTCTCTAACCGATTCTAGGCTGGTTTCATAAGCTGTTGCCATCAGAATCCCTTAGACTAACATGTTTTGAAAATGGAATGAGTCAGAATGGAATGAAAGGGCAACTCACTTTTAATCCCAGCGTCCCCTATTCCTGCCCACTCTGACACCCTGCAATTTCTTGTGTCACCTGTCTGCCACTAAAATAATTTATATAGATACTTGTCTAAATTAAGAAAATTAACAAACATTTCTTTAATTTGTGCCCATTTCAGATTGACTAGGTTATCCCTTTAAAGTGAACATTAGATTCCGTTCTGGAGATACACTGGTACTTCCCTTACGGCAGGTAACTGCTAACCGTAGAGACATGTCTGGGCCCTGCGGTGCCCTCCTCAAGCACACCACTGACTGGCCAGCTGCCCGCAGCCAGCACGAGCACCTTCTTCGTGTGCTTGGGTGCCAGCCATCTTCCCACCTGATGTTTCCACAGAAAGTGATGCGTGAAGGGAGACAAGCTCCAGCTGGTTGGTTGCAGTTTGATTATTAGGGGGCAGCTTGTAAAGTTCTAATTATGCTTCTGCAGCCACTGTGGTCACCGGGAGATATTGGAACTAAAACAGAAAGCTGTATTTGTACTTAGAACTCTAAGAGAAGTTCCAGTAGCTACATTTTAACAAAGACCTAATCTTTAAATAGCTCTATGGAAATCACAAATTCCGAGGAAAAGAGGAAAAGCGCAAGTCTTGTTATCTAAAAAAGCAGTCCGAGTAAGACAATAGAGCACAGCTCAGTATTTGCTGCTCACAGATGGTGCTCCATGTGCCTGCCTCAAAGATCCATGTGAAGAGTAGTGAGCATGTTTTTCTGCTGAGGCTGAGCTGTTATGTGGCAAATGATACCTTTTCACAAGCACTTCAGGTGTGTTTCCTGTGCAGGACCGGTCCTGGCCCACCTCCTTGAAGGAAGCCCAGTGATCTTCCAAGAAGTAAGTTGCTCTTCATGAGCCTTACCTCTCGGGGCCGGCTGAGGACTTGAGGGAAAAGAAGTGAACGGAGTCATCCTGTGGCCTGTTCGTCCGCGGCAGCCTTTCGCTCCCTCTCCTGTGGGCGCCTCTGCCCTCTCTCTCTCCCGCGTGTGCCCCGCGAGCACGCCATCCTGCTGCCTTTGGGTTCTCCAGATCTCCTTCCAGCACACGCTCCAAACCTCCTTGGCCTCATCTGTGGCAGTTTGTTCCTCTTTTTAGATCATGTGATTTAGAAGAACCTTTTTTTATTTCTTTTACTTCCCATGAGAGCTTCCATCTTAGTGTTTAGTAAATATTTGTAAAAGTGGTTTGCCTAAATTACGGGATGCGTGGGTCCGTGTTTATATCATACTCACTGTGCAAGCAGTTTGGTTCTGTAGCTACCGCTACAGAAAACATTTTAAGGCTTTGGATTCAGAAGTTCTTTGTGTCTCCTGCAAAGCCCTAGGATTTGGGGTTGGGGCGGGGGGTGGCGCTGGCATGGATCTGATTTTATTTGCTTTACATATTGGACTTCTCAGGTGAGCTTTAATATGACAGAAGGATTTTATAGCTAAAAAGAGTTTAAAGACTGCTGGTTGGTTTTCTCAAAGATTCCTGAGTTGTGTGTATTTTTAGTGTTGTAAAGTTTTAGTTTTGTTGCTTTCCGATGTTTCTTAACCTCCTCCTTTCCTGTACTGTTTTGAGAATGTACTGAAAGGGTCCTTGATTACTTATAAACTCCTTTTTTTTTAATTCTACTTTTAAATAGCTTTCTGCTCTTCAGTGTTACAGAAATGAGTAAAAGATAAGCATGATTTAAATGCTCTGTTTAACTTGGTCCAGAGTCATCTGACCTGGGTTTGAACTCTGGCTCCACCAATTCTTCGTGTGATTTCAGCAGTTACTTGATCTCTCTCTGCCTCCTAAACTTCTTTACCCCACCAGAGTGGGTGTCCTCAGTCAAGGCTGCTGTGAGACTGAGAGCTGATAGTGCCTGTCAAGCACTCAGACTTAGTGCCCTCTACATAGAAAGTACTCAGTGAATGGTAGGGCTAGTAGGAGTGGGACTGGCATTATTCTCAGTAACTAGATGAACCCTGGCTTTGTACCTAGGGGTGTTGTTAATGTGAATTTAACCTAAGTCCAAGAAAGTTCAAAATTATTTTCTAATTATGGACAGCTGTGTATTTTCCTTGAAAAAAGAGTTCAGTTGTTCTGATTGACCTAAAGGTTCTATTCTGTGTGCAGGAGAACTAAGGTTATTTTATTGTGCACCTCAGTGTAACATAATGGCTTTCCATTTGACTCAAATTCCTGTGTACCTTTTAACACTGGTACCCAAAAGATCTTAGCCTAGGAGATAGTGTTTTGAAGTGGCAGTGATGTACTAAAAATCAAAAGCATTACAAAGTTAGGATAGGCAAGAAGTGCCAGTAAAATTTTGGTAATTGAAAATATATATCAAAAAGAAAAGAGGAATAAGACTTTACTGTCTACCTAGAAATCTCCAAAAAAAATAATCCATAAAACTGATGCAGTATTTGAAGACGGCAGTAGAATCCACTATTACTGTAACAGTTTGGTGACTTAAAAGAGAGAGATGTTCTCATTTAAAGAGTCATCGGGGACTTGGGATCCTACCTTCTTTCTACTCCATCATCCTCAATAAAATGCTGCTGGGACTCCAGTCATCATGTCCCTATTCCAGGAAGAAAGGAACAGCACAAAGGGGTGAGGCACTCCTCCTGCTAAGTTTGGTTCTCGGCAAGTTTTCCTGGAAGCTTCGCTCAGTGACTTCTGCCACCCCTAGCTGCAAAAGAGTTTGGGAAATAACCTTAGCTGGGCACTTAACCAAAGGGCGGAAAGTGGATTAAAATAGGCAACAGCAATCTACACTCTAAAGATAATCTTTCTCTCCAACCAGCAAAAGCACATCAAAACTGCAGTGGGAAGAAAAGTCCTATTTGCAAGAACAACATGCAAATAAACATAGCAAGAAAAAGCACAGGAACCTTAAGTGAAACATGTCTGAAAGAAGAACTAAGAACTGAAAAAAATAGAGACATGTTTCTTGATGGAAAGACAATAGAAGTATCTGTTCTCTGCAGATTATTCTCTAAATTTAATGCACTCACTCTTAGGTTTTCAACATGATATTTATGAGCTTGATAAAATGGTCCTGAAGTTTATCTGAAATTTTCTGCATACCACAAAACTCTCACAGTTGGCTGGGTGGGATTAGGCAAGCAAACTAATGGAATAGAAAGGAGAATCCAGAGCTCTGCATATGTGGAAATTTGCTAGGTAATAAAATAAATATCTGAAATCAGTAGAGAAAGAATGAACTGTTTCCTACCTGTGTTATCTAGAATCACAGCTACTAACCACAACTTGTGATTACCAAATTAAATACAGTCCAGTTTCCTGGAGGACTAGCCTTGTTTTGAGCACCCAGAAGCAACAGGGGGCCAGTTACTGCTGCACTCGACTGTGCGCGCACACACCGTTGTCATCGCCGCCGAAACTCCCACTGGGCGACAGACACTGTTGGAGAGGGAGAGGGGACACCTGGATGCCTCCTGAGGAAAATAGACCCCTAACTGTGGGCCTTCATACTTTTTAAAAAATTCCTCGGGCATTTTTAATAAACAGCCAGGGTTGCAACCACTGGCATAGATGATCCTCCATGCAGTTGACAGATTTAGTTAAAATATGTCTGATTTTTCCAAAGTAGTATTTTTGGGCTCTGTCACTTGTGACTGTTGTAGTTACACCATTCACCACTTAATAGCAGTAATGAAGGTGCCAGCTTAGAATGCTTCTCTGTCTCTCTTGAAGGAGGTGCACTAGGCTTTGCTTCCACTGTGTCTCTGGCCTTGGCGTCATGTCTGAGGCTGTGTTCCCTCAAGCTGTGTGGGCACCTTCCACGGCCTTGAGTTGGGTGGGGCCAGGACCCTCTGAGGCGGTGTCTGGAAAGGTAGCATTACAGACCCCCAGCAGTTGCATTTCATCTTTTTTTTTTTTTTTTTTTTTTTTGCTTAGATATTGGAATCCATACCAGGGGAAAAAATACTTCACTTTACAATATGAACTGACAAGTTCCCCAAGGACTTGGCTGCTTTTTCTACTCAAGAGCTTATTTTTATAGATACTATTTATTTACTTTTAGAGAGAGGGGAAGGGAGGGGGAAAAGAGGGAAACATCCAAGTGTGGTTGCCTCTGGCACGCCCTCTACTGGGGACCTGGCCTGCAACCCAAGCATGTGCCCTGACTGGGAATCGAACTGGTGACCTCTTGGTTCGCAGACCAGCACTCAGTCCACTGAGCCACACCAGCCAGGGCTCAAGAGTCTTCTGAGAATACTTTATTTGATTTACCTTCTGAATATGTTGTGTCCAGAACAGATGTGAGTTACATGAATATTATGTATACCTACAGTGCTTTTGATATTCTAGGTAATGCTACTAAAGGCTTTCACAGATATTTCAGATAATTTTATATACTTCTACATTAGGATGAATACTTTTTGGATGACTGTACTTTGCCATGACTAATCTGGTTAAATCCTTCACTCCTGTAGCAGAAGTTTTCTTTATTTTAGAAGCATGGCTTCCACATACACCAGAACCAGGCATCAAATTCATATGAACTATGAAAAGGATTTGTGTGAACCCCATTCTTCTGAATTTAGAAAATATCCAGTGACCACCTGTGTCTTTCTGGCCTGGAAACTGATTTCTTACTAAGTTGGTAGGTCTGTGTGCCTAGCCAGTGCTTGCCAACCTGTTTCCCAGGACACCATCTAATTTCCACTCACTTCAGAAAGTTTCAGTTCTCAGATTCATCTAATTTAAATTCACTTAAATATGTAAACGTGTGTATTTGCCTTACAGCACTGTGGGGGGGAGGTCATAGCTCCAGAGAGGTTGTAAGACTTCAGAAAGGTCATAGAATAATTAGAATACTTTGTATAAACCTTTAAAAACTACACCTAAGATATTTTGAGTTTATTAACTTAAAAAAGAAAACCACATGAACGGAAAGCTAGTAATACAAAAAGTATGTTAGAAATTAAATGTTTTACCACAGACACTAGGACATAAAAAGTGATTTTGAGTCTCCGTCAACTTTGGTAAACCAATAAGATCTGTGTGATTTATCTGAAATGGTTGGAAATCATCGACTGCTTACATGTGACACCAGCAAAATACAGCATTTAGTTTTTTAATTCCCATAGTATTAGTAAACTTAAGCAGAAAAGGATCACTGTCTTCCTGTTTAAGGAATTTTTTAAGGCAGGGGTGTCGAACCTTTTGGCACCTGTGCACCACACTGAAAGGAGAGGAGTTATTTTGGGCCACATATTAAATACATTGTGACATGTAATCACAAAAATCTCATGTTTTAAGTAAATTTGTGATTTTGTGTTCATTCAGCAAAAGGTTGGAATGAGGAGTCAGGTGATTATATTGGATCCAGCTGTTCCAGAGTACAGTGTTGAGTGACTCTTCTAGAATATTCTTTGGAGCTAGGAGTTTTCCTAGAAAACCTCTATATGACTGTTGTATAAGGTCTGTCCAGAAAAAGTCCAGCCATCGTTCGTATAATGAGAATGGTTTACGCAACATCGATGTGACCTGGCAGGAGAGAGTGGACTGGAATGTGTATACATGAACAATGACGACTTCACTGTACTAGTCAGTGGGGGGCGGTAGACATCATTGAGCGAGCATGTGTACTGTGTGGCCGTCACATTCAAAATTAGTGAGTAGAGCAGTGAATCTGCATCAAGTTTTGTGTTAAGCTTGAACATTCCTCCACAGAACTATTCAGATGATTCAGAAGGCTGAAGCTATGGGCAGCTGGTGATTGGCAGCTTCATCACAACACGCCCACTTAGGCATCATGTCTCGTGCAGTTTTTAGGTGGGGGGGGTTGCAAAACAACAAATCACCCAGGTGACTCAGCCTCCCTACAGCCCAGATTTGGTGCCCTGCGACTTCTGGCTTTTCCCCAAACTAAAATCACCTTTGAAAGGGAGAAAGATTTCAGACCATTGATGAGATTGAGGAAAATACAATGGGGCAGCTGTTGGTGATAGGGAGAACTGTGTGAGGTCCCAAGGTGCCTACTTTGAAGGGGACTGACACATCATTGTCCTATGTTGTGTTTCTTGTATCATCTTCAATAAGTGTCTCTTTTCATATTGCATGGCTGATACCTTCTAGACAGGCCTCGTGTGTTTGCCATGTTCCTCAGCCTCTGGGGTGTACCTTGGATACTCAAGAAGCAGCCCAGGATAATTGTACTCTGTGAACAACCTGGAACCAGTATTTCATTCTCAAAAATGAAATCGTTCTATGCCCCGGCTGGTGTGGCTCGGTGGATTGAGTGCCGGCCTGAGAACCAAAAGATCGCCAGTTTGATTCCCAGTCAGGGCACATGCCTGGATTGCAGGCCAGGTCCCTAGTAGGGGGTGTGAGAGGCAACCACACATTGATGTTCTCTCCCTCTCTTTCCCCTCTCTATAAAAATAAATAAATAAAATCTTTTTTAAAAAATGAAGTTGCTCTAACGGACACCAGTGATTTGAAATATGGCGTGAAGGTATGGTACCTGTTGCAGTGTCCTTTAAGGCACAAGCTTAAGAGACTCTCTTTGTTGGAAGTCTCTAACAGATAGTAGGTGCTCATTGCTGGTATCTAAGTGGAGAGGCCAGCAGGATACTCCCAAGTTCCAAGTGCTTCCCATTTCCCCTATGGTGAGACCTCTTTAGCTCCAAAGTTCTGCTTGGACTCACGATGTATCACTGGCATCTTCGCGTACCTGCACCTTTGGCTCCCAACAGGATGGAGCAGCAAAGGACTGAAGACCTGCGATGAGCCCGGCAGTTGTACAGGTTGTGACACTGCTCCTTACAGATGAGGAATTCAAGATGAGTGGCTACCAGAACGCAGTAGTGGCTAACTTTTTAAACTATATATACAAAACCCTAAATGCTTGCTAACAGTTGATCTGTCTCTTGTTTCCTAGGGACATTCCAGCTACATCACACACCTTGACTGGTCCCCAGACAACAAGTATATAATGTCTAACTCGGGAGACTACGAAATACTGTACTGTAAGTATGAGCGACCGCGCCCGGCTGAGACGTGTCTGCCAGGGGCACTAAGAAGCAGGCTGTGTGGGATCTGAATTGTGCAGAGCACGCATGTTGGCCTCTCTAACCTGACAGAGTGTGTGTTGCTCTGAGCTAGGCATGAGATTCTCAAATGTGCTTCACTTCTCCAAGAAAGTAATGAGTTAATTTTTAAGTGTAGACATGTAGTCATAAAAATTAAGTCAGAGATTGATACTACTCTGAATGGTTTTGTATTCTGAACAGCTCTTCCTGGAGGCAGGAAAAAGTATAACGGATGGGCATTTATGCTTCTTAAAAAAGAACAACTTCAGTGGGTAGTTCCATAAACCCTGTTAAAGTAAACACTTTTCTTTTCCTTTTTAAATGTGTCTTAATGTTTTTCAGTGTATGGATTATAAATACAAGTAAACGTGGCTAGTTTGAATCAAGATGCATGTTCAAATACATTTATACACAAGCACTATGATTATACCTCCTGTTTCTAAATTTAAAGGGGACATTCCAAGTGGCTGCAAACTAATCAGGAATCGATCGGAGTGTAAGGACATTGACTGGACGACATACACCTGTGTACTAGGCTTTCAAGTCTTTGGTAAGGACAGGAACACCCAATGGGGAAATGATGTTTGTGGGTTTTTATATGTAATTACTTGCTTCCATTCCTTAATGAAATAGTCTCTATGTGTTCTTTAGTGTTATCACTGTTAATCCCAGATTCAGAGAAATTAAACCCCAATATGAGGTTTATTCTCTGCAGAATCCAGTCTTTTGATCCCCAGTAAATATGAAAGACAAAAGGTACTTACATAATAGCAAATTGCCTTTCCATTTTTTTCTCCAAGTAAAAATTGAAACTTTAAAATTTGTAAAGACGTTTTAAAAACAGCTTTATTGAGATACCATTCACATACCATATAATCACCTCAAGTGCACAATTTAGTGGTTTCAGTATATTCAGAACTGTGCTTCCGCCGTCACCAGTTTCAGAGCATTTTCGTCCCCCCACCAAGAACCCCCTCACCCATCAGCAGTCACTCTCACCTCCACCCCCGGCAACCACCAGTCTCTTCTTCTGATGACTGGTCTATTCCGGACAGTTCATATAAATGGAATCATACAGCATGTGATCCACTGAGAACGGGCATCTTTCATTTAGCATATTTTCGAGGTTCATCTATGTGGTAGCATGGAGCAGCACTTCGTTTTATGGCTAAGTAATACCCCGTTGTATAGATACACCACATGTTGTTTTTCCATTCAGCAGTTGATGGACACTTGTTGTTTCCACTGTTTAGCTCTTACAAATAATGCTGCTGTGAACAAGGTAAGTTTTTGTGTAAGCATGTTTTCATTTCTCTCGGGTGTATACCTAGAAGTGGAATCCCAAGGTCAAATGGCAACTCTGTTTAACCTTTTGAGGAACTGCCAGACTGTCTCCCAAAGTGGCATTTCCATTCCCACCAGCAGTGTAGGAGGGTTCGGTTTCCCCACATTCTCGTCAGCAGTTTTTATTGTTAGTCTTTCGCATGCAACCGTCCAGCTGTCCCAGCACCATTTGCTGAAATATAAAGGCATTTTTAATAGACGTTATTGAAAGATAAAATTGGGAGGGTCATTCCTAGTCTGTTTTGGACATTTCTATGAAATCTGCCTTCAGTGACAGTTTTCTAAGCCTTTCCTAATCTGTAGGTATCCTTCTGAAAAAGTTAAAATAATAAAGCCGTTTGCCAAGAATTACAAAGAAATGTTATTAAGTAGACTAATTATAAGAGCATGTGGCACCGATACCTAAAGCGATAAGTTTACCTTCAACAATATACCTGTGCCCTGCAAGAGCTGGGCTGCACCTCCAGCCCAGGCATAGATCTGAACATTTCTTGATGCTGTGCGCATTAGAAGAATAACCACTGGAGGGGCTTGTTCTAAACACAACTGCTAAACAGATGGAGAAGGCTCCTGGGCTAGGAAGAAATTAAAGACAAAATAACCCTGACTAATCCATAAACAATTTCATTATTCTGGGTGAAACTGAAGCAGTGGCCAGTAGCCGATAACTTACCTAGCTATTTTAATGAAGCAGTGTACAATACTCATTAATAAGAGATGCCATTTTAGAAGCGTCTCAATTTGTTTTAGCGTATTTTCCAAACACATATTTGTTTCTTAGAATAGCATTGAACAGCTGGAGGCCAGCATCCCAACCCTTACATACTCCATAGTTGTAATCTGGTCTAACAGAATTTTGTGCTATGCTGAACATAATCACCAGTGCCTCATAATGATTCAGAATAATTAAATTTGCTATTATTTACATCTTATCTTTGGGTATAAATAATAGTCACAAGAAAATTCTATGGGAGAACGGGTAGACAAGGTTTTCTTTGAAGTGCCTGCCTGAAAGGGGGCAGTGAAAATGTGTGTAAGTTTTACACAGCGTCCCCAGTTTGAGGAGTTAGTGCTATGGCTTTGTACAAGTAACTGAGAACTTCCCCTCTCACTAGAGACTTGAAAAAGGAAACACACACTGCTCAGGTGGTAAAGCTTAAAACTAAAATTACTTTAGCACCACCTGCTGGTTACTAGTGAGTACTTTTGGGTCGTAAAACTTTCCATCTTGAGGCTATTTTGATTTATGATTTTATTATTATTAGACTTTGGCAAAGACTTCATTTGAATAAGTGTTGGGCCACTAAGAAATTTGGAAGGGAAAATGTTAGCAGTTAAGAGTTTGAACACAGATGAAAATAAGATTCTAAAATTCAGTAACCCTGTGTAGCATCGCAGTTACATTTTTCAGGCTAACCCTTCTGCACCCCTGTGCTCCCACATCAAAGGTGTCTGGCCAGAGGGGTCTGACGGGACAGACATCAACGCGCTCGTGCGATCCCACAATAGGAAGGTGATAGCTGTTGCTGACGACTTCTGCAAAGTCCATCTGTTCCAGTACCCCTGCTCCAAAGCAAAGGTGAACTCGGTTTAATAAAAATTAGCACTGTTGGGCACTTTGTTCGGGGACCACTTTGTGTCAGTGGCACGAAAACGTGCAGGGTGACTGATTACTGTCCGTGAGAACTACAACAGGGGACACACGGCCATCTCTGAGCATCCAAGAAGACATTGCTTGTCTTCTCTTTCCTCAGTAAGGTCAAGGAGAAGATAATGATACAAAGCAGCTGGTGACGTCTTACTCGTTTTTATTTATTGTCCATTTGTTTATTTTTATTTTCTGGCAGTTCCACATTTCTCCTAAACGTTTTTAATACTCTGCTGCACATACAATGAGTGTTATAAAACTCACAGAACTGTTTCCTAAGTCACCTGTAACCCTGCCAACCTAGTAAATTCCTCCCTGGCATCCCAGCAGAGTAATTACTAAGTGTACCAACCTGATATCCAGAAGAAATGCGCTTCTTTAAAAAATGTTTATGAGCCCTGGCTGGTGTGGCTCAGTGGATTGAGCGCCAGCCTGCCAACCAAAAGGTCACTGGTTCGAGGCCCAGTCGGGGCACATGCCTGGGTTGCGGGCCGGGTCCCCAACAGGGGGCGCACACATTTGCCAGAGAGGCAACCAACACATTTGGTATTTCTCTCCCTCTTTCTCTCTCCCTTCCCCTCTGTCTAAAAATAAATGGAATCTTAAAAAAAATGTTTACTAATTTTAGAGAGGGGAGAAAAAGGGGTAGAAACACCAGTTTGTTGTTCCACTTATTTCTCTACTCATTGGTGGTTTCTTGTATGTGCCCTGACCGGGGATTGAACCCACAACCTTGGCGAATCAGGATGATGCTCTAACCAAGTCAGCTACCTGGCCAGGGCCTTATTTTTTTAAACATACAGTCTAAAGTATAGATGTCTAATTATTATGTTTTGTTTCTCCCATATAAATAGGTATTCAAAGGAAATTACTGCTAGTTTTATTGATGACTTGTGGCTTTGATTTGAATTACCTGAAAGCAGGCATATAAATAATGAGTTTAATTTTCCTGTCTGATTTATTTCATCTAGGCTCCCAGTCACAAGTACAGTGCCCACAGCAGTCATGTCACCAATGTCAGTTTTACTCACAATGACAGTCACCTGATTTCAACTGGTGGAAAAGACATGAGCATCATTCAGTGGAAACTTGTGGAAAAGTTGTCCTTGCCTCAGAACGAGATTGTAGCGGATACGACTCTAACCAAAGGCCCCATCTCTTCCATTGAAAGCATCGTGCAGCCTGGCACTCCCACACCACCTCCTGGCCAGCCCTTAACTGAGGCGGCCGAAGAAGGTAGAATGAGCAGTTCCCCCGCGCTTCTGGGGAACAGCCTGGAACACGCTGTGCAGCCCAGCGAAGACCACAGTGAGGAGCAGAGTGAAGGGGGCAGCGAAGACCTCCGTGGGCCTGCTGATGAAGAGCTGTCCGATGAGATGATGAGTGTGCAGCAGGGTGAAGCCGCTCTTACCGAGGACCAGCAAGCCACCTCTACCTAACACCAGGGCTTGAACACTCGTGATCTTGAGCTAGAGTTCAGATAACAGGCCGGGAAGTGATGGAGAATCACTATTGACCGAGATTTTGGTTTCCACGTGATCTGTTTTCTTCAATAGTCTTCTCTTCAGTCAGTCAGATGCAGCCAACTTAAAGGTTTAGTTTGGTGTGTGTTGAAGATTAACCAAACTTAATATTAGGAAAGACTGAAACATTAATTATGTCTCAGAAAGTACTGTGTACGTACGTGATAAGATGTAAATACTGGAAGCAAAGTCAGCAGTTGTATTGATTTAAAACAAACCCCTTGTTATCTGAACGTTTTCTTCAGGAACAACCAAAGGCATCACACACTGTTACCCAGCTGCTGGCTCCGACTGTGCTACTTCTTTCCTGATGCAGAAAAAGAAATCAAAAGGAGAAAAAAAAAAAAAATGCTTTCTTACTGAGATACCCTCCTACCCTAACTATCTAGAGGAAATTTTTTAGTTAAAAACTCCAGCATTGCCACAGGCATTGGTGTTGCCTTCTTGAATAATAATGCCATTTCCTACACTACCGGTAGACGCCCAGGCGTGCTCGTTAGTCTACTACGTAGGTGCTGCCTTTTCTAGGAGTCATACTAAGGAACAGTCTCTCAATTTCTTGTGTGCAGATCTGTTCTGTCCCAGAACTAAGACGGCAGTGGTTTGTTAGAGAGCTTTTAAGTGTATATTAAACCATAGACACTCAGAAATCATGGAGTCCTCCCAGGATTCCTTTACTGGCCTGAACATTTTTAAATGTTTGGCATTCAAGGAAAAAAGCCGCATGCCTATAAAACTAAACTGTAGTAATTACTAAGCTAATTTTAGCTCAGCCTTCAACATAATCTGTTCCCTCAATAATAGGAGAAATATAAATACAGAATTGGTGCTTGAAGTTCATTGGCTTGTTAATTTTTATACAGATTAATTATATTGAGGGATATAAGATACTCAGCAAGCTGCAAATTCTTTTTTACAGAAGTGAATAACAGTCATAGTAATTAAAATCTTTATACATCGCATACTTAACAGACTTGCTCTATCTGGTCATTTTTCTCTGGTGGAGTTGCTGTAAGCTTTGCAATTCTGACGTGGTTATCCTCTGCTATTTTGGACAATGCATGTATTATTATGCATTGGATAGTAGTTTTGTTTTTTTTTTTTTTTTAAGTTTTGTCAGATGACTTTTTCTTAAGTACGTGTTTCCTACCTTAAAAACTATTACTGACAAATACTCATTTCCTATGTTTGTTTATACTTGGACTATAAAAAAACTTTGATTTATTTTTTAACTTGCTGCATTGTTTTGATATCTTTTTTGTTTCTTAGATTATGTTTAGAAACTTTGGATGAGTTCAGAAGTCTTAAGTATGCAAGTGTTTACGTGACTGTGCCATTCCAAAGTGCATCGGAACTGTCATTCCCTTCTAGTACCTTCTCAGGAGTAACAGATCAGGTATTTCATCACCATTTGGTAACATACACACTCCAGTGAACTCCCAAGGCCCCTCACCACATTTGTGTTCCCGTGCTGTGTGTAAGGGTGTGGGCATGTGTGAAGGGGTGAGTGTGGACACTCACTCTGCGTTTGTGTGTGTCTGTGTAAGCAGGTATACGCCACACTGAAAATACTCAGTGTATATCTCTATGTAGATAGATACATGTCTGTGTATATCTCTTTCCTTTTGTTTACAACTGCTCAAAGAGAAAAGAACACCTCAAAGTAGCTCTCTTCCAAAGAGGAGATACAGATTCCAAGCAGCCCGTCTGTTTTCAGTCCGTTCTGTACATAATTGTCAGAGTAAGTGTCAGGCATATACGCGCCTGCCCGTCCGCAGCGGTGACTGAGTCATCCCTGTGAGAACAGTGCTGAGGCGGACAAGCAGTCTGAGAGTAGGGAAGCGTTTCTTCAAGATCTCCGTGACAAGCAGGGAGTTTAAGTGGGGACATTGGTCACCTTGGGGGCTGCTGTGTGCAATGAGACTTACAGTCATGATACTCTCGGGTGGCAGTTTCAGAAGACACTGCTAACACGCAGAAAGCGTTCCAGCTCCGTTGCTGGCAACTACTGTCGAACAGGCAATCAAATCTGTGACAACGGTTGGAAGTGGGTGGGATTATGAAATTGTAGATGTTTTCAGAAAAACTTGTGAATGAAAATGAATCCAAGTGTTTCATGTGAAGATGTTGAGCCATTTCTATCATGCATTCCTGTCTAATGGCAGAAAATTTTGAAGATTAAAAATAAAATAATCAAAATGTTTCATCCGTCGAAGTGTGCCTTAACTCTTCTTTCACGTGTGCTGCTAGTCCCGTGACTGGCTATCTGTCAGAAAACATGACAGTCACAGCTCACTACGGTCGCTGCCGTGGATACAGCCATCGCAGCAGTAACAGCTCCCTCTCACAGTGTCAGAGGAAATTACTTCCGATTTATGCTTCTATTTAGTAGGGAAATAGCCTCGTTTTATCTCATGTCCACATTTTCTCTTAACGTTTAACGTTGGATCACCCTAGTGACCCTAGTTACCTGCCTCACCCACTCCGCTGGCTGCCCAAGTTAGCCTTTGTCAACTCCTTGAACTAAGCAGGACACTGTATTCCCTGCCTTCTCCATCTCTGGCTTAGTGACCAGGACCCTGTGTACACCACAACCATGACGTGGCTGCTACATGTTTTTCTTCATGAAGAGTTAGGCTGAGGGTATTCCGTGCATTCCCCAGCTTTAAAATCATGGAAACAATGGACATTTGTTATGATCTTACCCTCTTTGGTTCACAGCTACTCATACACAACCATGCCTCACTTCACAGATTTTTTAACAAATGGAAGATTTGGCAGCCCTACACCAAGCAGGTCTCTCGGTGCCATTTAACAGGTTCAGATGGTGGTTAGCAATTTTTAATAATAGGGTATTTTTTAATAAGGTATGTATTTTTTAATACATATTGCTGTTACGCACTTATAGCAGACTACAGTATAGTATAAACATAACTTTTACATGCATTGGGAAACCAAAAAATTCCTGTGACTTGCTTTATCGCAGTGGTCTGGAACCTGCAGTGCCCCGGAGGTCAGCCGGTACTGACCGGCCCGTGGGAGGCTGTCCCGGTGTGGGGGAGGGGCGGGACAGGGACTGCTCTTTCAGCAGTTCTGAGACAAAAGGGCTGATGGGCACCAGCAGAAGCCCACTAAACCATGTGATTTTCACCCTTAATGAAAAAGGAGATCCAGCTCGGGCCACTGTGGCGCAGGTGGCTGGAGTGTCGTCCTGTACTCCTAAAGGTGGGTTTGACTCCCAGTCAGGGCACATACCTAGGCTGCAGGTTCAGTTGCCAATCAGGGCACATACATGAGGAATCTGATCGATGTTTTCTCTCTGAACAATCAAATATTTTTTTTAGGTATAAATTACTTTTCAACGTAAAGGAGATCCAGAAAAACTTGTTTATGGGGAACTATAATAATGAGTTAGATGTTGAACATACTGTGGTGTTGCTATAACTCCTGGAAGAAGCTAGGCGTCCAGCTTAAAAGCTGGAACTGGAATGAAGAGCAGCAAAGACACACGTTTTAGGACAGTGAAGACAGGCTGAGGAGCAGCTCCGCAGGACGGGGAACAAGAACTGCCCTTGGAGGAACCGCATGTGGCCAGGCCTGCCCCGAACACGCCGGCCCTATTCATTTACCTAGATAAGGGCCTTACCAGGGCTTCATGTTTTATAACTTCAAAGCTCACACTTCTCCTGCTTAGACTAGGAGAAAGACACTCTTTAGAAATGGAGCAAGCGGGAAAGGATGACGGTAAAGATCCACAGGGATTTTGGAAGTCAGGAACAGAAGAGGTCCTGTGTCAGTCTTGAACCTTGGTCCAGGAGTGGGTAAAGTCACTGCATGTCTGTCACTGTCATAGAAACCAGGCCCCGGTGGAGAAGCCTGCTTTGTCTAGGAGGCCCAGGACTAGCCTTCAAGGAGCACAGAAAGGTCTCCAGCCATTCCCCCCCTCAAAAATATACGCAGCCCTATGTAAAGGGGCAGCTCCTGCTCTGGGCGTCTCAGATAGTTTACTTCTGGCTAATCAGTTCACCTTTCTTTCCCTTGTGGGCAGCGTCCTCAAGAGACCATGGCTTACTGAACGCATTTTTGTTGGGGTTTTTTCCCCCTTAATTTACCAATCCAGAAGTCTGGTAGAAAAACTTAACAGCGACAAAAACAAAGAAAGGCAAAACTGAAAACCCTAAGTGCTCAATTATTAAAATATGGCACATCCATATAACTAAAAGCTACTCAGTGATAATGGCTAATGCAATATAACACGTGCTTTACGTGCATTCCATCCTTTCACACTCCTAAATTCGGTCACCCCATGTCACAGACAAACCTGAGGAACGGAGCAGCCAGGTCACACGGCCCGCAGGTAGCTGCACCAAGATTTGAAGCCAGGTCCTACCTCCAGAGCCCCCGTGGCTGGGCACTGTAGGTGTTTACTGTAGAACAACGGTGATTCTTACCAACATGACAGTGAAATGGGTTAAGCTTCTGGTAGGAGGGATTTAAGACCAGCGTAAAGAAAAACTACAGAAAGTGATTAGGCTTTAGAAAAGGTGGCTTTGGGCAATGAACAGTGACAATGTTGAAGGGACCCTTCTCATGCACAAGCCCCGCCTCCTGCCACCCCTGCAGCTGGAGCACAGAGCAGAAGAGCGTCCAGGCTCTAAGTTCACCCTGTGATATCTGCGGCCAGCAGCCACCTGCTCTTCCTGCCTCTGTTGGCCACAGTGAAGGCACCGTCCCTACTGTTCGATTTAAACCTATTTTTATGATGACCCTGCTTCATTATTTTCCAACCTTTGAGCAATTTTCATTTCACCAAAAAAGCATGGTCACTTCTGTCACTGGCCAAGCGCTTTTTCCACATTGCCTCAGTCCGCATCCCACACTCCCTGTGGCAAGCCTGGAGGTTCTGCCAGTCCCGCACCAGGCCACAGGGCTTTGACCTTGCATCTCCGCTCCCTCAGCGGTGTAAACACATAGTCCTGAAACAGTCTCACTAGGGGCCGCCCGCGGACAGAGGCGAATACGGGTGACTGCTGGCGCTGATGACAGCGTCCCGGCAGGATGACTCAGAACTGGCTCCAGAGGCCAATTCCTACTCCTCGTGGAGTTCACGTGCACCAGACCGCACTAGCAGGGTGTGCAACCTTCTGGTGTCTCTGGGCCACACATTCAAACACAAACACTGAGGAGCAAAACAAAGGTTTCAAGTACATTTACGCTTTTGTGTTGGTCACACAGCCGCCCTGGGCCGCCCTGCAGGAAGTGAAAGCAGGAGGTGCTACAGGAAATGGCCTCGGGGAGGAAAATTAACTTCTCAATAAGAAGCAAAGCCTTCACACCTGGTCATCCTGCTTCGTTCTCCAGGTTCACATAGCCACCAAGCCAGAATGCCTCCTGGGAAAGGTCACAGGACGCTGGAGCCTGCCTCTGCATGGTGATGTCCACTCAGCTGACACTGACTGGGAAACCTGGGTGGGAGCAAAGAAGCAGAAGCTGACACTTAGCGGACCGACTGCAGAACCCTCTTCCAGGTAAGGCAGCTGCGTGGGTCAGACGCCGGACACGGCAGGTCGTCTTCCTTCTGCAGACGTCGGTCTCCACAACAGAGACGCACGGTGCTGCCAACACCTCCGAAGTGGCAGCAGGCTGCGTCCTAGGGGGTTTCTGTGGGACGAGGACCCAGAGTCGTCATCCATTGAACAGGCGTATATTACAAACCTACCTCATGCCAGGAACTGGGCAGGGAGTCCCACGATGACGACAAAGATACAGCCCCTGCCCTCAGGGAGCACATACCTGGGAAGGTGATAAAGACGACCTTTCCAACCTCCCTCAACATTACAGTCCTCGCCATGTGCTATGAAGTGCGTGGTCTGAAGTGGGAAGAGGAAACATGCCTACTAAGGAACCTTGGGCTGGTCCTCTATTGAAACCACCCATCCGCTGCTTAAATTCTACAATAACACTCAAAAGGGTTGAACTTTGATATTTAAAAAATAAGGTAGAACTCATACAATGGACTGCTACTTAATAAAAACAAGCAAACTATTGATAGAGGCAATTTTGGATGGCGCTCAAGGGCATTATACAGAGTAAAAAACAGTCAATCTTGAAAAGTTTACCAACCTTCGATTTCCATTACATAACATTCTCAAAATGCCCAAACCGAAGAGAACAGAACAGTCATTGCCAGGGGATAGCACAGAGGGGAGGGGGCGTCACTGTAAAGCGGTCGCACAAGGGGTTCCTCTGTGGCGGTGACGTCTGTCTCTTAGTTGGGATGGTGGTTATGTGAATATACACATGGGATTAAACTGCACAGAAGCACGTACGTGAATGCGTGCAAAGAAGGTGTGGTGTGGATCACTGTACTGTGTCAACGTCGACTTCCGAGCCTTACCACTATTACACGTTATAGAAGACGTCACCCTCGGGGGAAGCCGAGGGTGGGGTTCACCAGACTCTACTGTTTTTCAAACTTCCTGTGAGTCTATATATTTCAAAATTAAAAAGTTTAAAAAGTAAAGAGGTAGAAACTTTACCTTCCCTTTATGCTTCTGACGAGAATGTGGAAAAGAAAATGGGCCTTACTACAAAAAAGTTTCGATACAACTTCTGTCCTTGTGCACTAGCGGGTACTCCACCTACAGGTCAGAGAAGGCTCTACAGACTGTGAACCTGGGTGCTCTCCGCAGCTTTTCCAGCCACCCCTCTGCTCTGAGGGGGGCAGTGGGGGTATTCCTGGCTCTAGTGTGGGCGTGAAGGAGCTGCAGGCAACGGTGCTGCTGCTCAGAGCTGTGGTTCTGAAGCTTAGCACCTGGAGAGCAGGACAAAGACAACTGGGGGCAACTTGCCTGCTGTCCCCGCTTCCTGCTGAGAGGCACCTACTGTATAACCCCCCATGGCAGGGGATGGCCTCTTGGTGTCCTCTCCCTCTGCTTGGCAGACGCCCTCTGCCTCCTACTTGTTTTTCTGGTACTCGCTCCCTTTCTTGGAAACTCTTTAAGAAGCCAACCCCGCAGCTGCCTTCCCTCATGTGCTTGAGTGAATCACCTTCCCTTATTCAGAATTCATAAAATGGCAAGAAAAAGAATTCCGCTCCTTAGCAGGGCCCTTGTGAAATTGCTGCAGAACTGCGATTAGGTGATCGGCTTTCTCCCAAGAGACTGACAGGCCCAGGGCTTCATCGGCAAAATCTATTTTTGTGTGGCCTACTGTTTGGCAGGCTCTGGCATTTCCATTTAGGAGATGAATTAATTCTGAGCTGAGCCAGGAGTCCTCTCTTTCGGAAGCAGGGACTCAGGCTCTCACAGGACCGTGGAGCACCCATGAGATCCAACAACCCCTTCCCTCCCTTATACTGGGCCAGCCTTCCTCGGGGGGCCAGTGAGGAATCTGACATACACTAAGGACTGCAAAGGGGAAAACAGTGTTGTGGGCTTAGGCACTACCTGTGCTGTCCCCAGGCCCCTCTCCCTGGTCTCAGTCTTAGAGAAAAGAATCAAGGCCTTGCTCACTAAGGGACTCTCATCCGCACAGGACACAACCTGGCGAGCTCATGGGCTCAGCCTGCCCTGCTCTGTGAAGGCCCAGCACTGAAGCAGCTTGAGGCAGAGATCAGCGGTCCGTGCATCAGGGCGCAGGAAGGGCTGAGCCTCCACCACAATAAACACTGTTTGCACTGGAAGCGACGAGCAGGGCAGCAGATTGGCAGGGAGGCCTGCAGATGGCTACACTAATAAAGTCGCTGTTCACAGCCACCAAAGCTGAAGTGGTTTCTATGGGAAACCCGCACATTAAAATAGAAGGAAGTTCTTTTCAATGATAGTAGTTAATTACATTTTTTATTAAACATTAGCAGAGTTAAACATGGGGATTCATTTGGGAGAGCGCTCAGAAAACCACACATGTGGCCATTTGCACTGTTGGGCGATTTCTCTGTTGGGCAGGCCCTGGACCCGAGGGTCTTCGCCCTCCACCTTCTCATTCGATGTCAGCATCCATGGGAGGCCACTCATTCAGCAGCCTGGGGACACACCCTAGTGAACAGGGGGTCTGGTCTCTACTGCTCAGCACAGACCCTGACACAGATTTTGGGGTGGATACTGTGTGCCCTAGGGGTTACCAACGGCAAAGATGGGGCAAAGTCCCTGTGTGATAAGGAGACAGGGCGCCTCTCCTCAGGTAACCCCAGATCTGATCACAGAAAAGCCCTGGAGGAAAGGACCACAAAGCACCTGGTAGTCCATAAGGGAAGAAAGTGAAACTCGTGGGACACCAGAAGTGGCCCTGGGGCACTAGGGAATCAGGAAAGGTAAGAGCCATTAGGACTTCAAGACCCAGATCAGGCCCTGGCTGGTGTGGCTCAATGGATTGAGTATCAGCCTGAGGACCAAAAGGTCACCAGTTTGATTCCCAGTCAGGGCACATGCCTGGGTTGCAGGCCAGGTCCCCAGTAGGAGGTGCACAAGAGGCAACCACACATTGATATTTCTCTCCCTTTCTTTCTCCCTCCATTCCCCTCTAACAATAAATAAATATTTATTAAAAAATCTCTCATTATTTAAAAAGAAAAAACCTAGATCAGAAGTGGCCAGGCTGGGGGGCAGCAGTGGGAAAGCCCAGGCCCAAACTGCTCTTAGGGACAAAGCTTGAGGCAGGACTGTCTTCACAAGGGGTCAGTCTGCCCTCTGTTTTTAGTGGCATCTGGCCCAGACCCCAAACCACAGTGAGGACCCGGAGCACAGCATGGAACTCTGCAAGGACCAGCACGTGTCCCCGCCACCACACACTCGCATTCTTGAGACACCTGAGTACGGGTGCAGTCAGCTCCACTGACCTCTGTCCAGACCTGGAGCTGAAGCAAGCCCACTCCCCCTCCCCACTTCTGGGTCCTGGGGCGCTGGAACCGTCCACCTGGAGGAAACGTGCATTGGCTTAGAGTTTCTTTCTCGGTTACACATCACATCCATAATCACTCCCGAAAACAAAGGGAAATATGCTGGCTCACAAGGCACAGTAAGTCCTAGAGCAGGGCCACAGAGCTTCACCCCCGCACTGGGGCCGCTACAGGAAACCCAGGCGCGCTCTTTCAGGAGACTGAGGCTGCCGACAGGTCCAAACGAGGGCTCTGACCCTCCCCTCGGCAGAAGGCTCAGGCACACAGCCAGGTCAGGGCTGCACAGAGGGCAGCATACTCCTCACCTCAGCTCAGCTTCCCAAGACACCTCCCCAAGGCCAGCCCTAGCGGGCCTGGGCTGGGTAGATGACCTTAGCCATTCCTTAGCTTCACTTCCACAGCCTTGGCACATGTTTCTGCCAGTTACACACGCCCCATCTCCCCCCCAGCAGTGACTGCTTACCCCATCCCTCCTGCCGCAGCCCCAGTCTGCTTCCTGCGGCCCAGCCTAAGGGAGGCTATGGGCAGACACATACAGGTATAAACTGGTCTTCCACAAGACTGTTCTTCAAGAGGACATAATTCCAGGAGAAAACGGGACACCAAGTGTCAACAAAGGCTCTTCTGTGTGATTCTACTTTAATTAGAATCACGACTAACTGAAAGCAATTTAACGTTGGTTCATGAAAGGTTAATGGAATTCATGTTTTGGAGATGCAGAATGCAACACAGGCTTACCCAGAAACACAAACCTAACCTTCATTCTCTGCAGTTATTTGGTCAGAATAATTTCCTGAGAGCAGGTTTAGTCTCTAGATGGCTTTAATTAAACACTGCTGAACTTTGAAGTTAACATCGACTCACCCAGCTACAACTCAATTTTCAAATTAACCTGCCGTCTAACATGGAGGTTCTGTGGCCTAAGCAGGGTGAGGTGGGGGAGGGGAAAATGGGCTTGGAGCCCAACAGGTATTAACCAATTCTGGAACATTCTCTAGCTTTCCCTGACCCTCTCCACTGGCCAGGAACTTCCGTAACCTGTCCCGGGCCTCCCTGGGCAACCAAGCTGCCTCCTTTCTTGGCTTTCCCCCGTCAAATGGGCCTTGGGGCCAGCAGATCCTTCCCCACGAGCTTCCCCTCTACTCTTGCCTACCTGCTTCTTCCCATCTCACCCTCTCTCCTCGGGTGATGGTGGTGGGGAAGGGGCAGAAAAGTGTGGAGAGCCCTGGCTCGGCATCATTCCTGTTGGCTAGGTGCCCTCAGGAAACACCCCTATTTCCTGAGCTGACTTCCAGCACCTCACCCAGGCCCCAGGCTCACCTGCCTCACTTCTTTGCTGCCTTTGAAAACCAAGGTCCCTGATTTTGTTAGCTGTACTTTGTAGTCCTGCCAAGGTCCTTTTGCAATGAGTTTCTGCTTCTTTCTGAATCTTTTCCCTGCTGACCAGGAGGTTAACCTCCCACTTCTCACAGCCTGGTTCAGTGTCAGCCAACCTCCATCAGAATGTGCTGTGTGGAGCTGGCCGGGTCCTATCTGGCAAGTACATATTGGGCAGTGTGAAGGACAGCCATGCGACCATGACAAAGCTCCATGTCATAGACAAGGTTGGGGGTGAGAGAAGGCATGATGTCCCAAGAGGGCTGTGTAGCACTCAAGGAAGAAAGTATCATCTAAAGAATGCTATTCCCAGCCGCTCTGCTTGACCATTTCCATTAGTGCCTTGCAGCAGCTTGCTGAGCAACAAGCAGCATCTGGTCTCAATCCGCCCATCCCAAGCCATCCTGCAGCAGCACAGCATCCTGTGCACCCTGGAGCTACACCAAGATCAGGATTCCTGATTCAAGCTTCTGCAAGTAACAGCTGCTGATGGCCGAGGAGCCTGCAGATGACCCACGAGCTCCAATACTACCTTGGGGGTGGCTGGGCTGGGCCGCCCCGGCTGCTCTGTTTGTGCAGTGAGAACAAGGTCAGCGATGCTCCCCTCACGACTGTGAGGGCCGACCTGCTACAACCACGGTGCCACACGCTTCCCCGAAGAGAAGCAACGACCAGGCTCCCCAACTCGCGCCCACCCCAGGGGTGGTCTGTCCTAAAGTAACCAAACCCCACCAGTCCCAAGGAGCTCCCCAGTCGGCAGGAGTGAGGGATCATAGTGGAATTCTTACACAGCAAGAAAGTTTCTTAGCCAATGGTTTACTGACCCAAAGAGAGGAGAAACACCCTAAAAAAGACTTAAAAATAAATTTCAAACTTGAAAATACTTAATTTAGAAATAAGTGTGCTTACTTACAAAGGCAAAGTTATCTGATTCATCTTTGGATCCCTGGCCCCTGATAGTACGTGTTTTTTGCACACTAATTAAACAACTGAGTGAGGCAGAGGATTAGTGGAACTCCTTGATGACCATGGGTCAGAGGAGGCGGCCCTAGGCAACCAAGGATGACAACCAACAAACCTGACGAGAGGCGCACTAAGGACAGGACCCCACCTGTCAACCACACGGACTTGGGCAGTCTCTGGTGATAGATTAGAGTGATCTGACCCCGGATATGCGCAGTGAAACGCACTGAGTCACTGGGACCAGAGAGCACCAGAATCTCTCAGCCATCAATCACTACTGCCCCTGGCGCATCCTGTAGCCACTGAAGATCAATGAGCCGGAAAGCCCGCCCAGAGCCTCACTGATAAAAGGGAGAAAAGTACGTCGGTGAAAGGCCAGCCAGGGCCACCAGAGTCACTCCCGCCTGCACCGACACTGACAGCTCCACACCAGAGCCCTCGGTGGGAGGGAAAGGAAAGCCAGGCAGAACCCGAGAGGGCGTCGGGCTGACTGAGAAAGCCAGGGCGGGATGAGTGGGCCCTTCTCTGAAGGAACTCTAAAGCACCATTTGCACCCTTTCTTGCTCTTGTGCACCCGAAAGAATTTTGAAAATCTATGTGTATCCTTTTGCATATGTTAAAGTTCAACATCTAAAATATTTCATTGTAAGTTAAAATAGCTGCAAAAAGTACAGTTTCTGGTGTATTATAAATAGTTGCTTAAACTGTCACTCATAAATGTATCTAATGAAATGCAAACACCATTGCAATCAGACATCTGACTGCATCTAGTTAAACACACAAATGTCTACTTAAGTCAGAAATTTCTTCTTGAATTTGTATTTCCCTTCCACCCCTCCAGCTAGAATTTTACCTCCTAAATTTTACCCTGATGTCACATATTTTTAGTCTTGAAAGTCTCTTACTGATCACTTATAATTCTCTGTAACATTAAAATTTAAATTTGGTTAAATTTTCTGTGACCATAAAGCTCTAAGTGTTAAAAATATTTCATTCTGAATTGCATTACAATTAGTATTTGATCAAAACAGAATATCAATATTGATGATTATTAAATATGAACAAAATTTTATTCAAAAATGCATCCCAGTTAGAGGGGAGGGAGCTGGCTCATGCTTCCTTAGATGAATCTTGGTAACTCTTAGACAGTTTCAGCACCGATTCCATCCCTTTCTAAGATTTCTACAGATACTAAGCACAGAGAAACACTGTTCTCATAAATAAACATGGGGATGGAAGTTCTGTAATAGCAGTGTCTATGAATTCTTTGAACTCCTGAGTTATACACCAAGAGTAATATAGTAACTATTGCCAAAGTTATTTTTAATGACCAATAACTCCATTGTTTCTTCCTTCAATCTGGTTAAAAGCAAAGACTCAGAAAACTTGTAACTGGCAAAAATGATCTGTCATCCAGTCATTGGAGTCACATTCTCAACATTACCAGTACCTGGCCCTGTCCCCATGGGTCCCCCTCCCTGCCCCGCCCAGAGGTGGTTTTCATACTCCAGGGCAATACTCACTCCACGGTCTGACCTGAATGGGTGAGGGCTTCCCTCCCTTCCTTAGAGTGGAAAAAGGTTCCAGGGCATCCTTGAGCCAGGTGTGTTCTCAGGCTGCTCAACCGGGGACGTGCAATGGAAGCCAAGGACCTAAAAAATGATTGCCTTAGAACTATGAAGTTGGCTGGGGGCCCCGTCGGATCTTCCTGCCCCCTTCCAGGGGTAGGTGAGTGCGGACCACTGTTGAGCAGCTGCGAAGACTGAGATGCCCCTGTTTACAGCCCCTCGTCCAGGTAGCACTAACAAGGAGAGGGTGCCCCTCTCTGTAAACAAGCCAGCCTGGCAAGAGTCCAAACTAAGTGCTTAGACGGAATGACCCTCTGAGAATGCAGGGAGAGGCTCAGAACCATCTGCTCGGATCCAGGAACAGACCCCTCTGAGCTCTTTCTCTGCATGCCCCGACAGCCTGGGGGACACCTGACCCAAAGTGGGGCCAGTGACATTCTCTCCCCTAAAATGTGGGGCTGATATCCAGCGGCTGCACAACCATTTCCTACCATATGTGAGGAGAAACAGAAAAAGCTGGTCCACAGAAACAGAGAATTAAGCAGCTACACAGCCAAGAGAGTGACCAAAAGGACAACCACCTCGGCCCCAAAGGTAGTTCTTGTGAGGCCCAGCCACTTGGGTTCTGGAAAATGCCCCTTTCTGCAGAGGCGGGTTTGAATGAGTTTCTGGGACCTGCAATGGGCGGAGCTGCAGCTTGGACAAGAGGCGGCAGAGATGGCTCCTGAGGAAATAAGTCAGCCTGAGGGACCCATGACCTCAATGGCATCATCGAAAAGGACCTGGACACAAGTGGGCAGAGTACATGAATAGAGAGGACCCCGCTCCCAAAATAAATCAAACTTACCTTTAAAAATAAATTAATTAATTAAAAATAAGATATTAAAAGTGAAGAATAAGTTTTAAATAAAAGTAAGATATCCAGTATCACTAATTATAATGAAAAGGCAATTTAAACCAAGGAAATGTTATCACTTACCAGACTGGCAAAGGAGAGGAGGGACAGGCAGCCTCCTCACGGCGGGACAGACACGTGTCAGCACCGTCCCTCTCGGTGAGGAGCAGCCATCCAAGTGCGGGTGTACGTTCTCTGCCTTGTAAGTCTCACTTCTAGACATTATCCTACAAATACACTCAATAATATAAAAGATGGCGTAAGATTATACATTAAAGCAGTGTTTGTCAAAGCAAACAACGTAAGACTAAATCATCATCAGAAGATTAAATAAACCATGGCGGGCTCATAAAACGGAACGCAGGGCAGGACAATGAAGCAGCACAATCTCCGAACTGTGAGCGGTGAGGCTGTATGGCACCACTTGGGCAACGATACAACTGGCAGAGAGGGAAAATGCACCCATGTATATGCACAGAATGCACCTCAGAGTAAACAGGAACTGGGGTGCGGAGATAACACCAGCGCTTGGAGTGTCAGAAAAGGGAAGGAATGCTCAGAGACTGACAGGGGCGTGGCAACGGGCCACAGAAACCAAGTGTGGGCTGGACTTGGGCACCAGAATGAATGAGAGGTTATTCACTGAATGAGAAAATGAACTAAAACTTCTTAAAAGGGGAGTACTAATCTTCACAGAAAAATGTCCACATTGTAGAAGAAATTATAGAAGAGAAAATCACTTTACAATCACCTTAGAAATAAATGATTCAAAAAAAAAATCACCAGTGAACACCGGCACTGGGTACAAAACCACTGAAGACAGGATACCCCCAGTCTCAAACATCGCCCCAGATTACTTACTAATTACAAAGGGGAAAAGGTATCTTTCCAAGGGAGAAACCTGACAGACGACATCTTAATTATCTAATCAAGTCACCAATAATGGGACAAACTGGTATCAAGTACCACCTGATAAACAATAAGGATACCACACAATACACGAAGAATTCCTGACAAAAATGCTTAACTTGAATCCAATCATAAGGGGACAATTAGACAAATCCACGTTAAAGGAGATCCCTGCACAACACTGGCCTACACTCTTCAAACAGGTCAACGTCAAGGACACTGGGAACTGTTCTGGATAACAGGAGACTAACGGATGTCACGACTAAATGCAAGTGTGATCCTTGAGTGGATCCTGAACCAAAATCAAAACCGAAAACCAGCTGCTGCTAAGAATGGTGTATCTGATTTACAGTCTGCGAGTTCCTCAGAAGTTAAATATGTAGGTGCCACATGATCCAGATTTCCACGCCTAGGTATATACCCAAGAAAAATAAAAACATATGTCCTTACAAAAACTAGTATACCAACATCCATAAAAGCATTATTCATGATAACCAAAAAGTGGAAATAACACAATGTCCATCAACTGATAACCAGATAACAAATTGTGGCATATCTGCCCTGACTGCTGTGGCTCAGTGGATTGAGCGATGGACTGTGAACCAATTGGTCAAAGTTTCAATTCCCAGTCAGGGCACATGCCTGGGTTTTGGGTTAGGTCCCCAGTGGGGGCGTGGGAGAGGCAACCACACATTGATGTTTCTCTCTCTCTCCCCTGACCCCCTCTAAAAATAAATAAAATCTTTAAAAACCAAAGTGGTATATCCATATAATGAAATATTGTTATAAAAAGGAATGAAGTACCGATATATACAACATGGATTAACAATATCACATATTGTGATTATTTTTTATGAAATACCCAGAAAAAAGTAAATCTGTAGAGACAGAAATTAGTGGTTGCCTAGGGCCAGGAAGTAGGGTAGGGAAGGGGAGTGACTGCTAATGGGGCATAGGGTTTCCTCTTAGGGCAATAAAAATGTATAAAACTGATTTATGGCATTAGGGGTTGGAGGCATCAAGCAAAAAGGAAAATGGACTCATGGGCAGTGTGGTGATTGCTGGGGGAGGGGGTATAAGGGGACTAAATGGTAGTATAAAAAAAACACAATAAAGATTTTTAAAAAGTAAAAAAATAAAAAATGTTTTGTGGCAACGGTGGCATCACTGAATATAGTAAAAACTACTGAATTGTACACTTTAAATAGGTGAACTGTGTGCCATGTATGTGAATTATATCACAATAAAGCTCTTATTTTAAGAAACAAAACTTCAAACAACACATCATTAGGATACCTGGGGAAAATTAAGCACAGACTATATATTAGATGTTAGTGATGTTATCAATGTTAAATTGGGTGTGCCAGCCATATTATATCCTTGTCCTTAGGAGAAGTATTTATGCTGAATCATAATTCCACAGCTTGACCTTACATGATCCAGCAAAAATCAAATGTGCACATGCACACACATCGTGCGCCTGTGTTTGTGAGAAAGCAGGAAAGGGCAAAGGTGGAAACATACTGGTAACTGGTGATCTGAGTGAAGGGTGTACAGGTGCAGTTCGTACTATTCTTACAATGCTTCTGTAGTCTGACATTTTTCAAAGTAAAACTTGGGAGGAAATACCAAAGAAGAATAAAGTTTAGACTTGTACAAATAATGGCTTCTAGCCTGTAAGAATACTATTGCTTTCAAACACAATTTTATCCTAAGAAATCACTATTCTTTGCTACAGCAAGATACAGACCACGGCTTCGTACATAATAAAATTCCACCATTTTTCAGCATCAATACAGGGTATGTGAGCCTTCCAACTGTGTCAGCACAAGACAGTAGTGACTAAATGAACTGTGTGTCACAGACACATTTCACTAAGGGGCAAGCAGGTTTCCTATAAGGAACCATATGCTAATATTACATCAATATGCCATTAGCCTCCTGTTACCTGACTTTGAGGAACCATTTTGTAAAGATTATGTGGTACCAAATTAAAAAGAAAGAAACTAGACTCAGGCTTAAAATGCTTCTAGTATTCTGAAATTATTTTGAAAGATCATTTAAAAAAACTCCAAACTTGAAATTTTTCATTCATGTATTTATTCCACAATCAAAATAAATCAGAATTTAAAAGTCATAACATGTTTAAAAGGCAAAGGAGACTTCATGTCACAGCTTCATTAATAAAACAGACATCGGCCTACGAGGCAACATTAAGCAGGCGTTCTGTTCCCATGGTGGAATAAATACATAGTAATGACAGAAAATCTACTACAGATCTGAGATGAGGCAAGTAACCCTTTGAAACAAACTGCCCAATGAACAGAGGAACATTGCAAATAATTTCTATTAATGTTTTACTGCAAGATGGGAAAATCCCCAATGTAACTACAAACTCAAGCCCCTCGTTTCATGCACCTGGCCTTGGCTTTTGTCTTCCTTCTTCAGACACATCCAAATCAGAAAGGTTCCTGCATCTCGTGCTCAAAAAGACCACCGTGAGCCCCCAGGACCCCAGCATAGGCTGCCGTTAGCGAGCCTGTGTGCAGCCTCTGCCCAGAGCCTCCGGGGAACCCGAGGGCGCAAACTCAGAGCAGTGGTGTTGCTTCCAAGAGCAGTTTTAACTGCTGAATGAGCTCTGCCAGACCAAGCGCATTTCATAAACAAACCAAAGTACTGTCTTATTAGCATTCTATTTTTTTTTCTTGCAAAATGTTACGGCCATTCAAGTAAAAAAAAATTTTTTTTACAGAAACAATAAAAATTCAAAGGGTTTATGCCAAAAACCAGTCCTCTGCAGCCTGACTCATTTGTTCCTGGGCCGTGAAGCCATGTAGAGGGCGATGAGGCAGTAGAGGGTCCCTCCCACCGTCAGCGCCATGGTGGTCCGGTAGAGCATCTGGTCAGGCAGGCCCCGTTTCAGGTGGATGGGCACACCGTCAGATTTCTTGAAAGAAAGAATTATTAAGGATATGGTTGATAAGAAAAAGATTTATAAATTAGGCTAATAAAGAACTAATGTTTCTACTTTATAACTAATCCATCAACACATTATAGTAGAAAAAGCCCTAATCTACTAAAATGCTAATTAAAATACACCCTGGCTGGTGTGGCTCAGTGGACTAAGTGCCCACCTGCGAATCAAAGGGTCGCCAGTTCGATTCCCAGTCAGGGCACATGCCTGGGTTGTGGGCCAGGTCCCCAGTGAGGGGTGCATGAGAGGCAACCACACACTGATGTTTCTCTCCTTCTCTTTCTCCTTCCCTTCCCCTCGCTCTAAAAATAAATAAAATCCTTAAAAAAATTACTAGTATATTTTCTTATAAATGTAACTAAAGCTCCTAAGTCCAAAGTCATTCTCCAAAATACAGCCTCAGGTACATGCATACAACAGATTCCAAATTTCTAAGGAATTTATCATATTGTTTAACTAGGAAAGAAGCACTGGTGATTTTTTTTTAATGTGAAGGTAACCAGCAGCTAATCAAAGAACTACAGGCACAAGAAATGTTCTCCATTTAGTGTGACTCCCTGATCCCTGGTGGATGAAATGTGGACACACCAGGTCAGCTAACAGGTTCTAACCCATTTTGTATTCAGCTGCCTTCTTTCCATTAAGCTGTCAAACCCCTATTTAACAATGAGACTCCATAGAATGCTTAGCCCATTATTTGGCACAGTCTCCAAAATTCCTCCCCACGGCAACTCAAGACCCCAAGTGCCCACTCAAGACTGACTGATTAACCAGCTAATAAGGGATAAACTGATCAAAAGTCCCCAAGCTGGTCCTGAATCTGAACATAGTTTTGAGGAGGAAAAAGCTACTTCCCAACAACAACAATAACAGGCACTGCTTCTTCCACGGCACCTGAGACACAGTCAGGTCACTGACCTCTCAATTATCTGTTATGTAGATTAATGTTAACAATATTTTTAAATCCAATTTTGACTTCTCTCTGTTGATCAGCAAACCCAAGAGAGCCTCTTCCACTTCTAGCAACAGCTCAGTGGATATTCACATCAAGGAGGCAAAGAACTAGGAGAAAATACCATGTCGAAAGTCACTGCATGTGTCACAAAGCCGAATACATATTGGGCTGTTCACGGTGTTGCCACATGTTACACGCGCTACTGCTTCCTCCAGCCAGTGTGTGCAATGTGCAAGCTGCGTCCCTCACACACTCCCAAGGAAATAATCACCCTCTCTCCCCCGTTCCTACTTACGTAGGCTTCTACTAGATTATGGCTCAAACTAAAATCAAGAGAATTCTATTGAAGAAAAAAGAGAGAAGGTGGGTAGTAAACTAGATTAACACTCGGTTTCAAAGGGTTTTTTTAAACCTATTTGTGTCACAGGCTTCTCTGTTCTAGAGTGTCTTCTCTCACCTGGAAGAACTTCTGCAGTTCCGGAACTTTGTTTTTCCCAGCATAGTCATATGCTATAGAATCGGAAGTCAGTTTAGCTGGTGTGGCAAATATGATAGGCGGTGCTTCTGTGGAAACCACAGGCTTTAATCCCTGCAGGAAGAAAGGAGAATGTCAAGTTGAAAGTATGTCTGGCCATCTGAACAAGGCCTCCAAGGAGCAGGCTGTCTGGAATAGTGGAGGCAGTCATTCAACCACGGGAGGGAAGGGAAGTCTCTCCAACTCCACATTACAAGGCCTTTAATTTTTTAGGGTTAAGGTTGAAAGTCCGTAAACTTCCAGCAAAGCACTCTAGTCCACTTTTCCAGAGCAACCCTATCAAGCTCTCTGTGCGGCTGAGGAGGAAGAGGGGTAAGGAGAGCTTATAAAGAGAGAGGGGCCAACAAAGGTCCAGTCTGAGCTAGAAATAACCTCTTGTGTCCATCTTCTTATCAAACTGGTAAAATATTTTAATCTGTATGAACTTTGGTTTGATTTCAAGAGAGCTGGCTGTCCCTCTTCTCCTGGTGATCTAAGGGACTAACACGGAGCCTCTAACCCCAGAGCAGACTTCAGATTCTTTCCAGACACACAGTGAAGAAATAACCCAATCTGGAAGAGTCTGTAATGGCAGAAGACTTGTCCTTCCAAACCAGCCCAAATTAGTAAGTATGGTTGTCAGCTCTCTGGTTCCTGATCTCTTCAAGGGAATCTAAATGTACCTATAGCTGACCAAGCCTTTTCTAAAACTCAAATACTGAAAACCTCGATGTTACTCCCACCAGGCAGACATTAGGGCCAACAGGGCAACAAGAAGGTATTCAAGTAACCTTGGCACCTGTTTCTTCAGACACAGTCCTGCAAATGGGGCTGAACCACGGCCTTTATTCTGTACTGCACTTACCCATTCACACATACTACTGAGCACTTACTCTATACTGAAAACATACAATGAAGAAGACAGACACAATCTCTGCTATTATGGATACTGCTATGGAATAAGAGCAGCTAACATCTGAGCCCTTGTTGTGTGCCCAGGATCATGTTAATTTAAGCATTTCACACAATTATCTCATTTACCCCTGACAGCAACCCTAAGGAGGTGTTACGATTCCCTTTTTACAGAGGAGAGAAAACTGGAACAGAGAGGATAACTTGCCCGAGATCACATGGCAAAGAGACAGAGCCAAATGTCGAACTCAAGCCTCTCTAAAGTCCAGAGCCTTGGATTTTAAATATTTCACCATCTACCCTGGGTCACTGCCCCTCAACTACTGCTTAAAAACAACAATCCGTTTAAAGAGAAAGTTTGGTCAGTCCAGTGTTAGCCTACATTTGGTTTATAACACATTCAGACAGAGACGCAGGAGTCTGAGATGGGAGGAGGGGACCCCAGGTACAGAGACGACAAGGCTTCACAGGGCCCCTCTTTGAAGTGAAGAACTTTACACATTCCCTCATTCTGTAAGCAATTTGTATTTTCTCCTAATAATCATTTCCCCTTGAATGAAAAATTTTAAAAACCCTTCCTATCAAGCATCTCCAAAAATGGTTTGAAATTAAATTCAAGTTTTGACAGGACTAATGTGAGAGCATTTTTAGACAGTCAGTACAACTAACTGCTTTGTGTGTTCACCCACCAAGTGATTCAGAACCACAGCAAGGGTTTGAACAATACCATCTCAAAGCAGCCGTATCAACCACCGTAACAGTTTAAATAATCTCACATTTCCATTTATAATACTGTGAAAGTTTAGAATATAGAACTTTAAAGTCATCTATCATCCCATTATCTTATCCCATCAATTATTATAAATTGTGTATTCTCCAATCCTTTTTCATAGGCATGTTTTAATATCTTTATAGTCTTAATGTAAAATCCCACATTCTGCCCTTTCATTTCTCTCTAATAAGCAATGTTTTTCAGGTTCTTACACAATCTTCATAACTAAATTTACTCTTCACATCAACCCTGTAAATGAGGTATTATCAGCCCACGTTACAGATGATTAAAAGAAAGTCCAGAGACTCCATAAGGAAGATGGGATTCAAACCCACACATTTTTATTACACCGCAGTATCAATAACTCAGCTGTCTGCCAAGATATAGCTAAAAGGAGTGGATGTGATGGGAAGGTACTTCACCTACCCATCATTAAATCTAACAATTTTTTTAACTTTTTATTTTTATTATTTTCTTTTTTGAGAGAGAGAGAGAGAGAGAGAGAGAGAGAGAGAGAGAGAGAGAAACATCAATTGTTGTCCTACTTACTTATGCATTCATTGGTTGATTCTAGTATGTGCCCTGAGTGGGCACTTACACCACAACCTTGATGTTATCGGGATGATGCTCTAACCAACTTGAGCTACTGGGCTAGGGTTTATATCTTACAATCTAAGAGCAGGTGATTTTTCCCATGTCCCAAGACAGCTGGATAGAACTAGCACTAGGGTTCTCAAGGGTGGACTTGACCAGGAAGTTGTATTTACAGCAGGAGTGTCAAACTCATTTTCACTGGGGGCCACATCAGCCTCGCAGTTGCCTTCAAAGGGGCGAATGTAATTTTAGGATTGAATAAATGTAACTACCCCTTAACTAGGGGCAAGGAGCTCGGTGCTGCTGCTGGGTAGAAACAAGGTGCCAGGCCGGATAAAACAAGGTGGAGGGCCAGATTCAGCCTGCAGGCCTTGTGTTTGCCACCTACGATTCATAGGAAGGGACCTAGAGCAAAATCCAGGGCTACGGCTGCTCCAACCCAGCAAAATTATGAGCCTCAAATACGCTTTTCCCCATTTCAATAAATGACAATGCCATCCTTCCAGGTACTCACACCAAAAACCTTGGAATTACCCTTAATACCTCTCACTCACACATCTGCGAATCCCTTTGGCTCTACCTTCAAAATATATTCAGGATGTGACTGGTGCTCACCCATCTCCACCAATCCACACTCTGGTACAAAGCCCTGGATTTCTGTAACTGGTCACCCTGCTTCCAACACTGCTGCCCTACAGTCTACTTGCTCTAAATGCAGGAAACGGTGATTGTGTTAAAACATAAGATGTCACTACTCAGCTCAAATCCTCTCAAAGGCCTCCTATCTCACTGAGCGAAGCCCTAAGTTCTTACAATGGCTTGCAGGGCCTGAGATGCACCCCTCAAACCCCCTGCCCACATTACACCATCCCTTCCTCTGTCCCAGCCCACTGGACTAGCCCCTTAAACCTCCCAAGCTCCGGCATGCTCCCTCTGCTTAGCACACTCCTCTCCAGGTACGCAAGTGGCTTGTACCCTCACCTTCAAGTCTTTGTCCACATGCCACCTTCTCCGTGAGAACTTCCCTTAACCGCCCTTTTTAAAACTGCATGTCCTCCCCCTTAACTCACTAACAATTCATCCCCCTTTTCTGCTTTACTTTTCTCACACTACTTATCACCATCAACACACTATTGCCTACTCAGTTTGCTGTGCCTCCCCCACTGCAATCAAAGTCCCATGAAGGGAGGATTCCGCTGTTTGTTCACTGCTCTTATTTCCCAAGACTTAGAAAAGCAACTCCCACGGAGGGTGCATTCAGTAGATGCTTGTTGAATGTACAAATAAGCTAAGGAAGTCTGCAGTTTCACCACAGTGCAGCCAAACACTTCGGAACGAAATCCTGTAAATCGGCACTAGATGGCCGAGAAAACAACTGAACGCTGTTCTTAAAATAAGTGGTCTAAAGACCAAAGAGAAAACACAGGTTTTGCTGGTTCGTACCGGCTGACTCTCCGGGCTGTCTACTCCATCACTGTCTCTACGGCTGATTAAGAACCATTCACCTGTAACCACCTTTAGCGGTTGAGTTCTTCCTAGGCTATTTTAGTTGCTCCAAATATTTTAAGAGAAAAGTAAACATGATTTTTTTCCCATCCAAGTTGACTGACCCCAAGTTTTCCTTTTCTCCTACTTTTTAGGTCTGGGGAGGAGGAAGAAAGGTGGAGAAATAAAACTTATTCAAAACATTATTAATTTTTAAGTGACAGAAACCTATGAATTGTTCCACTGTGATTTAGGGCTGGAAACAAGTTCACCCACGGTGGCTGAAGTCCTTCATTTCTAACTGCGAGCCAGACAGAGAGCACCCCGTCCATGTTCCCTGACATCTCACACTCGGCTTGTCCAAGACTGACGCAGTTTCTCACAAGTCTACTCAGGAGCTGTTTTTCTGGGGAAAGCAACATCATCCTCCCACTTCCCAGTCATCTTGGATTCCTTTCTTTCTTTAAATATATTTTATTGATTACACTATTACAGTTGTCCCATCCCCCCCTCTTTGTTCCCCTGCACACCTCCTCCCTCCCACCCACATTCCCCCCCTTTAGTGTCCATGGGTCATACGTATAAGTTCTTTGGCTTCTCCATTTCCTGTACTATTCTTAACCTTCCCTTGTCTATCTTCTACCTACCATTTATGCTACTTATTGCCTGTACCTTCCCCGCCCCCACTCTCTGGCTGATAACTTTCCTTGTGATCTCCACTTCTGTGATTCTGTTCCTGTTCTAGTTGTTTGCTTAGTTTGTTTTTGCTTTAGGTTCGATTGTTAATAACTGTGAGTTCGTTGTCATTTTACTGCTCATATTTTTTATCTTGTTTTTCTTAGATAAGTCCCTTTTTAACACTTCATATAATAAGGGCTGGGTGACAATGAACTCCTTGAACTTGACCTTGTCTGGGAAGCACTTTATCTGACCTTCCATTCTAAATGAAAGCTTTGCTGGATAGAGTAATCTTGGATGTAGGTCCTTGCTTTTCATGACTTGGAATACTTCTTTCCAGCCCCTTCTTGCCTGCAAGGTTTCTTTTGAGAAATCAGCTGATAGACTTATGGGCACTCCTTTGTAGGTTACTGTCTCCTTTTCTCTTGCTGCTTTTAAGATTCTCTCTTTATCTTTAATCTTGGCTAATGTAATTATGATGTGCCTTGGTGTGTTCCTCCTTGGGTCCAACTTCTTTGGGACTCTCTGGGCTTCCTGGACTTCTTGGAAGACTATTCCTTTGCCAGATTGGGGAAGTTCTCCTTCATTATTTGTTCAAGTAAATTTTCAGTCTCTTCCTCTTCTCCTTCTGGTACCCCTATGTCTCGGATGTTGTAGTGTTTAAAGACATCCTGGAGGTTCCTAAGCCTCTCCTCATTTTTCTGAATTCCCGTTTCTTCATTGTGTTCTGGTTGAAAGTTTCTTTCTTCCTTCTGGTCCACACCGTTCATTTGAGTCCCAGTGTCTTTCCCATCACTGTTGGTTCCCTATATATTTCCCTTTGTTTCACTTAGCATGGCCTGAATTTTTTCATCTAATTTGCGACCATATTCAACCAATTTTGTGAGCATCCTGATTACCGGTGTTCCGAAATGTGCATCTGATAGGTTGGCTATCTCTTCATCGCTTAGTTGTATTTTTTCTGGAGCTTTGATCTGTTCTTTCATTTGGACCTTTTTTTTTTTTTTTTGGTCTTGGCACACCTGTTACATAGTAAGGGGCGGAGCCTTAGGTGTTCACCAGGGCAGAGCAACCCACGTTGCTGCGTTGTGACACTGTTTGCGGGGGAGGGTCCAAAAGGGAACAGTGCTGCTTGCTCTGCTCTCTGCCGGTTTTCAGTCACTTCCCCCGCTACCCACAAGCAAATTGGGCCCTTCTGGTGCTGGTTCCCGGGTGGGTGGACTTGTGCACGTTCTAGGACCCTGTGGGTCTCTCCAAGGAGCTCTCCTGTGAGGCTGGGAGTTTCTCCTGCTGCCGCAACCCCCACAGGTGTTTTCAGTGAGAGATTTGAGACTTTATTTCCCCAAGCTGGGACCCTGGGTTGTGCGGTCTGTCTTGCTCGCCAGTTGTTCCTCCCGGTTTACCAACACGTGAGTGTGGGACCGCCTGGTCCACAATCTGCCACCTCACCGGGTCTGCCAGCTACAGCCTTGCCCGCCCCAGTCCGCCAGCCACCGCCTTGCCTCGAGTCCTATCTGCCTGGCTGCCCGTCTCCACCCCTCCTACCGGTCTGGGTGAGTGTTTCTTCTTTAACTCCTTGGTTGTCGGACTTCTATACAGTTTGATTTTCTGTCAGTTCTGGTTGTTTTTTGTGTTTAAATTTGTTGTTGTCCTTCTTTCAGTTGTGCGAGGAGGCCCAGTGTGTCTTCCTATGCCTCCATCTTGGCCAGAAGTAGGATTCCTCTTTCTTCATCCCTAAACTCTCGCTCCTCAGTCCTTATCTCCCAGAACTGACTCTGCTTTCCTGCTCAGAAGACCCTGAACAATGTTATGGGTCTAACAACAGGCATCCCTGGCACTGGTCTCTCCCAGTTAGATTTATGTTTTCAAAGAATAGCTCCATAAACCTTTCATGAAACTAAGGGTAAGAAGCATGTCCTTCTTTCAACCTCTACACAAGACCCTACCACAACTTTCTGTATTAAGATGCTTTGTAAATTTCTACTCATTTCTCACAAAATTAAGCCCTATACCCTATGCCCTTCATGATCTACCTCCATTAGCCACAATCAAATTTACTCAATGATTTCTCTGTTGCCTGCCTCCCCTCCATCATTCAGCTTCCTTTACCTAGAATGTCATTCTGCCAGTTTAAATAGGAGAGGAGCTATTACGTCATAAGGTAAAATTAAGTTTCACTTTTTAACAAATTGTCAAACTGTTTTCCAAAATGTCTACACCATTTTACATTCCCACCAACAATGCACTAGGACTCCCCTCATTCTCACCAACACCTGTTGTCCATCGCTTGATTTTAGCAGGTGTAAACTAGTATCTCATTGGGGTTTTGATTTGCATTTCCCTGATGATTAATGATGTTGATCACCTTTCCACATGTTTATTAGCCTCAATGTGATGGCACCACATGTAAAGGAAAATGCTTTTCAATCAACCACTGGAAAATACCCTCCACAATTACTTGCCATCAAGTCGATTTATAAATCTCTACCTACACTACTGTTAAGGAACTAGCTTTTCCATATAAGGCTGGTCCATGTATGTTCAGTTATTCAATGCACTTTGCATAGTACTGAAAGTTACAAATGTCTACATTTCCCAGGGTGCTAATGTTTCCAAGAAAAGAAAAAACTGAAATGCTTCCAATTACCGAAGTCAGAGCACCTGGTTTGGGGGATGCCTGTCACAATCACTCCGAAATCTAGGATTCATATGAAGCCTACTTGTTATCACTTCTTTCAACGTAACTTAAGAAATCCATTAGTACCTACAGAGTTCAAATTCTCAAAAGAAACACAATTCAAGAGGTGCTAGAAACTTGAAAGCCCTGGCTATACCAAACACTTCTCAGGGTGATCTCTGCTGTGACCGCCAATTCAGTCTCAGTATGTTTGCTTTAGTCTAAACCCTCACTTTTTCCTCAGTAGGTAACAAAACCTAAGTTCTGCTAAAACGCTACTAAACTAACATCTACAACCACCAACACAATAGATCAGCTGTGATATATTTGTGTAATAAATCCTACACAACAATAAAAGAAACTGATTACTAATACATGTAACGTGAATGAACTTCGAAAATATTGAGAAAAAAGCAGCCTTACACGAAAGAATACTTTGTGGTTCCATTTATACAAAATTCGAAAATAGGCAAAACTATTTATAGTGATAAAAGTAAGAAAAGGGAGGTGGACAGGGATTGGCAGGGCAAAAGAGGGAAACTTCTTAAGAGTGACACGTGTTAAAACTCATCAAACTGTAACATTTATGATCTGTACACAACGATGCGTTCTCTACAGCAGAAGCAGGTACGATAGAAATGGCTATTATCTGTACAAGGAATCACTGCAAACAATCTCTTCTTTAGACCTAGTTACCAATTTGGTTTCAGTGACACCACCCTGATTTCCCTTCGAATCCTGGATTGTTCTTAAACTTTCCTACTCCACCCTCCTTTCATGTGTCCATACTCTAATTATAACCCCACCTTTCTTCCCTATATACTATCCAACACCCCCAGATTCTATTACCACCAATGGGCTGAAGATACCCAGATCTATCAAACTCCATATGCACAAATCCAGCAGTTACCAGGCATATCACAAGCTCAACATTTATAAACTTAGACCTTTTCCCAACCCCAAGCCCCCCCTCAAAAAACCTTGCCCTTCTTCTTGCCCTCCCTACGCTAGTTAATAGCACATCCAATCTTAGATTGAAATCATTCTTAAACATCCTCCTTCTTGGGCAAGTTGCAGTGTGCCACAGAAAAAAGGTTAACAATGGAGCATCCTTTAGACCCTACCTGGGCCCCTTACTATTCCAGTCCATTTTTCCAACTATCTTATCAACCCTTCCCACACCACTCTATGAAGTTGAGAAAGGAATATGATGGTAGCTCAGACTCAGCTTGGCCAGTACCAACCACCTGCCAAGGACTGCTAGTCACTTGACACACACATGTAACCTGCACTACAACTGCCCTAGATGAAACTGAGCTCACAATAAGCTAAGTAACTTGTTCAAGATCACAAAGTAAAGCAGCAAAGCCAAGATTTAGGTACTAATTAGGACTATGGGGCTTTAATTAAAGTCCTTCATCTCTCCAACACAAGGTGGAGACTGAAACTCTGGTTAGCAAAATCTGAGTGAAATCAGAATACATTTCAGGCCACTCAAATAATAGGTGTCTGTCAACCACTTTACAGTTGGGAATGTGCAAGCTCATTGCATGTAACTACCCAGACTCACCCAAACATTTCAAGGAACCCGTCAAGTGTCCCAATACCGATCATACAGCCTCTCCTGGCCCTACGACTTCCCCAATGGAATCATTCCAGCTCTCCAATCTCGTGCTTGCATGAGGTTGCCTTTTGGACTGTGGCAGGGGGTGACAATGGGACACTAATAAGAATGAAAGCAGGACCTCCTTTAAAAGGACAGGGCTGAACTTCGGACTTGGTGGGGACACATTCTGGGTCCTGCCGACCCCACGAACACACCACGAGCAACGAGTCGGAGGGTCACCTTGACCCCTGCCGAGTGCCAGATCCAACTTCCGGCCAAGCTAGCTCCACTGTGGGAGCAACTACAGACCGAGGAACCTCCTTGGTCGCCACCATGTGGGTGCGGAGAGGCGCTGGGAGGTACAGGGCGAACTAAACCAAACCGTTAGCAGAAGCCTCGCCCGGCTTCGGCGAAGCGACTGCCCGGCGCAGAGGCTCAGGCCACCATTTCTCCAGTCTCAGCCGGCGCGGTGAAACCCGTACCTGCGGGCTGTAGGCATCGGAAGCCCCTGCTCCCACCAATTTCTGCGTGAAGCCACTAAACTTGTAGTACATTGCGCCCTGTGTCCGGCTACTCGCAGCCGCTGCCTGCGCGACCGCCCCAAGAAAGGACCCTGCCTTTCCTGTGGTGGCCCCACGGCTCAACCTAAAGGACCCTGAGCCAAAAAACGGGCTGCCCGGAGATCGCCTAACTTAAAATATGTACTTTTAAGTCACAAAGAAGAATCCAGGCTCTCAGTTACAAGAAAAGAAATATCATCTCTAGGAGACAGCAGAAAGTTGCGATAGCGGGTTCTGTAGAAAATATGAGTTGCCGCTTTCCCCACATTTGGATTCAGGCAAGTGCCAAGACGACCTAAGAAATGCGCAAGCGCCCCGCGGCCCAGGCCGGAGATTGAAGGACCTACCAGGGTGGAGTAGGGCGGACTCTGGGCAGGGCCTAGGCCGGAGGGGCGGGGCCTAGGCGGGATGACAACTCGCCCTTTGAAGGGGACAGTCAGTACTGCGAGGCCTCCACCTGGTGTGTCGGGTTGAAGGTTTCTCTTCCTTTACGGTTTTAACTTGCTTGTAGTCTCATTTCTTCCCTCTCCTACCTGCTGCCTGCACCCGTCAGCCAGGCTTCTCCGGCAGCCTGGGAGTGGGGAGCAAATAAAATTTGGAAGCACCTGCTGGGAGCTGTTTGGTACAGAGGGCTGTTAAGGGTTTCACCCCAGTAATATAGCTTCCTGGGCTTTATGCAGAAAAGATGCATAGTGACCTAAATTTCAGGCACCAAGACGTAAATGTTGCAGTTTTTCAGAACTAGTTTTTACTCTTACTTGAGTTTTATGCGAACTGGTTACTCATCCTTCTCCTGACCTCTGCCCTTTGAAATAAATGAGGTGGGGAGTGGAGAGAAGTGGACTAGAAATACTTGACAAATCTGGGCCTTGAGCTTGAATGATTCAGGACTACAACTTTCCGTTCTGGTAGAATTGACTTTTGTTCAACTTAAACACATCTTTTGAGCCTCCACTATGTGCAAGGTACTGTATAAGAGGAGCTTATTAGTTTTCTACCTACATGGGTGGAGCAAGACTTTTCTTAGCTTTACGATCTAGCCAGAGTTTTTCCTAAGCCTGTTATGGGTTCATTTATAGTGCACTTATGAAAGCATGTGGCAAACTTGATGGGTGGCACCCCTATATAATATTTTCCATAAATAAACTCATTTAATTCTTACAACAATCCTATGAGGTAGGTGCTATTGTCATCTCCATCTTACAGTACAGGAAAATGAGACCCAGAAAAGTTAAGTATTTTTCCCTGGGCAGCTATTAGTTAGTGGCAGAGCTGGTCATCTGACTTGAGTCTGTACTCTCAAGCACTACATTATAGATAAATAGGTGTAAACCCATTCCAAGAAAAGGGGGATGAAGGCCAAGTACTCCAGGGCTAGGGTGTACACCAGTATCCCACCTCTGGCAGGTGTAAGCCCAAGAGTCCCGCATGTTCAGCAATGCCAATGCTCTGAAGAGCAAAGGTTTCAGCTTCATATGATCAGCCAATCCAAAGTCGCTGCTTTCACAAAGCAACATTATGATATAATGGAAAGAAAATGGCGATGTGGGTTTGAGTCACCATTGTTTCAAGGCTGAGTGATTTACAACTAGTCCTGTCCATTTTCTGAGCCTCACTTGCCTCTTGTGTAAGGAGTAGTTGTTATCATAATATCATCCCTCCCTAGCGTTCTGAGAATCAACATTAGTGCTTACACAAATATTATGTTGCAGATCTTAACTGAGTCATTTTACTTTTTCATGGTTCTTGGCTATATATAAGAATCTTAGTTCACTTTTCTTGGTTACTCTCATTTTAATTGATTGATTAATTGAATGTCAGAGTCACTCATACCAAGAATGGGGAATGAGCTTGCTAGCAATTACTGAGTGGAAGAAAAGGTCTCTCCTAGAGTTTGGATTGAAAAGAGAAATTAAATGATTTAGGACAGCTCCCTATCTCCATCCCACCGTCTTCTAGACATATTTTGAAAGAAGAAAGTAGAGAATATTACCCAACTCTTCCCAGCATTGAGGTGTACCAGCTTCTCAAGGTACAAAAGTGCCTGTCAACGCTGGTTATTTTCTTAAAGATTCTGCCATCTGATTTTAGATCCTGCAAGACATAAATTAAGAATCCTGAAAATGTTACAACAGCCGGGCTGTTCAGTGGGAGATAAAATGTCAGTAGCAGAGTGTGGGTTGGGATGTCACATGGAGTGGCTGATCAGAGGAAGATTTTGTTTCATTTCCCAAATAAAACCCAGCACACTCTGACAGCACTAAAGCACCCTTTTCTCATTCTTATTTGCATATTCCACCCAACACCAAAGCAAGATCTGCCTTTATATCATGATCCCTTCAGGTTGGACCCTTGATTCTATTCTGAGGGGAAGCGACCACAATTCACAGTGCAGAGAAGCTTGTCAATCGCCAAGCGATTTGTGTGAGTGCAAATGCCAGCCTGGCTCCGGTGAATCTGCATGCCGCTGCTGCTCCATTCGGGAGGGCTGCGTGCTAATGGCCTCTGGCAGGCCGCTCTGCGAAAGCACGTGGGGACAGAAGACCAATATAAATTTTAAATTGGGTTGTACTGAATGTAGATGGAACTGCCTGCGTGTGAAATAGTTTTTAATTTTTTTAATTCTCCAATTTTCTCAGAATTGACTTTTCTAAAAAACCGACGTTTAGTGTGTCTGGCAGAGTTAAAGCTCGTAGGTCGTGTGGTAATTGAGGTCATTGTTGTGGGCTCCTCTATTTCCTCCAATCCTTCCCTGTCTTCCGGACTCATATATCGCCTAGCATTGGTGTCACCAGTAGGGAGCAGCAATATGAGTGATGAGCATTTGTTCTGTGCTGATTTACCATGCAACGGGCCGGCTCCGGGAAGCCTTGCTTTCCCCTCTTTCTCTTTGCTGCCAAATCTGCAAACTGAAGACCCTTTCTGACCTGGGGAAGCATGTTTATGCATGTGGATTTTGCCCATTCTAAGATAGATTCCCTGATGGAAAACAGACTATAATACTGTCACGTTGTAGTGCAATGTTATCTTTTTTATTGTGGCTTGTGTCTACCCTCTCTCTGACAAAAAAGAAGGTAAAGGGAAAACATTTTCCTCAACATTTAAAACTGCTAATAATATATCCCTAAGAAAAGCATCCCCAGTAAAATACTGGAAAACAAAATGGAGAGCTACACGCACTTTGTGATTCTCAGAACAATGACACCTGTCGTGCAATTATTCAGAAATTTTCATGTGGCAGAATTAGAAATCTCAGCTGTCATCTCTTATTCTTTTTGTCAAATAAAGCCCTATCTGGTGTGGAAACTTTAAGTTTGTCTTTGAAACCTGCAATCTAGAGTACATCAATATTATTGGAAAATAGTTAAACCTTTGTTAAAGCAGGGTGTTTCTATAGCAAAGGAGTTGAGGGTCTGAATGGTGCGTGTCTCACTCAAAAGAGGGGAAGTGGCAGCTGGGACTGCAGTTTCTGGGACAGCTTTATTGCAGTACGTGATGAACATATTGACATCAACTCTCCGCTCTGACCTTCTCGTTGTTGAATGTCAATACGGTGTGTGAAGCTGCCTCGCTTTTGCCTGCCTGCTTTTCGTTATATGCAAGTCAAAAGCACATCCACGGAGATTATGGATTTAACTCAATTTTGACACATCACATTTCATTCCACTGGTTAAGAAAGGCTGAGGTATGACTCATAATTTATTTTAAATCATTTCAAATACACTTAATTATGCTTAAAAAATTTTGAGATCCAGAACAAGAGTCATGCAATTTGACATTAACATTATCTATAAAAATGTAGTATCTACAATATAGGCTGAAAGGATTAGCAGCAGCCTCTTCCAGTCTGGGGTCAAAGGGTGGTGCCTCATTACTGGAGATTTCCACTTTCTGCATCATACATGCCTCAAATATTAGGATATTTTGCAATGTGCATGCATGACTTTTGTAAGCTCCTATACATGGAAACAAGTAATATAAAATCCCCAAAAGGCATAAAAATTAGAATTTAAAAAATGTTTCCACATACTTAGAACCCAAATTACCAATTAATTTAGAATATTTGTAATCACCCCCTGTGTAGATGTAAGGAGACTACTGAGTGATAGTTTCCAAGTGTTAAGACACAGGAAGAGTCACGTGAGGGCCCTTCTGCCCATTGGAGTTAACATCATAGTGACTCTTCACCAGGCTGTTGAAGAAATGAGGGAATGAATGAGTCATTGGGTATATGAATGAATGAATGAACGAACAAACAGCGAAGGAACATCATCTCTACACATTACTGTGAGAGCTGAACAACAATCCTGGGTAGTTATTTACACAAGTTCTTTGAAACTGGGTAATCAAGTGGAAAAGAAGATTAAGAACCATACACCTGGGCCTCAAGAAGGTGAATGTTGCTGGATCATTTTCTTTTTTTTCTTTTTCTTTTTTATTTTATTTATTTAGTTTTTACAGAGGGGAAGGGAGGGAGAAAGAGAGGGAGAGAAACATCCATGTGTGGTTGCCTCTTGCGTGCCCCTCACTGGGGACCAGACCAGGCCCACAACTCAGGCATGTGCCTTGACCGGGAATCAAACCAGTGACCCTGTGGTTCTCAGGCCAGCACTCAATCCACTGAGCCACACTAACCAGGGCTGCTGGATCATTTTCTTTTGAGGCAGCAGAACTTTGTGTCTTTGAAAAAATCTAACACTATCCAATATCAAAACATGGGGTGCTTCATAGCCACTGAAAGTCAGTATGTCCAGATCCCAGGCCTGCGCTAGGTCTGTGACTATGGGCTGGTTTCTTAACCTCTTTGGCCACAGAATAAAAATTTCAACTTAACAGGGTGATTGCAAGGATTAAATAAGGTGAAAGAAAATATGTAAATACATAAATGTCTACATGGGAAATACTATTCAGCGAAATAGTAAAAGGGTCAAATATATGATGAGGGAAGCTGATTTGACTTTAGTGGTGGGACACAATGCAATATACAGATCATGTGCGAGAGAAATGTACACTTGGCAATTATATAATCTTAACAAGTGTCACCCCAGTAAATGTAATTAAAAATTAGATCTATAGTCACTGATAGAAATCCAAAATTAACTTAGCATGATGAAAAGCATTAGAATTGTAAGTCTATTCAATTTTGTAATGCAGCCGATTATAATGAAAATTGTAACCTCAAACATCTTTCCATCTTCTCCCCTTTGTCCCTTTTGCTCTTCCCTCTCCTTGTCTCTTTTCTGCGAGAGCAGTAAATATTAGTGACGGTGAGAGCCGTCAGGTGGAGCCCAGCATGAAAACAGCCCCCAAAGACGTGGAATCTACCTTGAAAGCTCAAAGACCAGAGAGAGGAATTGAGTGTCCCACTAAAATAACAGCCAACCTTTCAGCATCCGCGTCGCAATAAAAAATGACATCATTTTCAAATGCCAAGCCCATCATTTTACCAGCCACCCCTTCTGCCTCAGATTCTTAAACAGTAGAGATTTGACATTCCCTCAGCTCTACTACCTAGAAACCCAAAGTCATAGCCCTAATTTCAGACCACCTTCTGAAGAGGGTGGCAGGTACATAGCCTGTAACCCCAGCCCAGCCTGAACTTGAATCCCAGCTCTTCCTAATGAGAAACTCAGTTACCTTTGGAAAGTCACTTTACCACTCAGCATCTCAGAGGTGAGATGAAGGCTCTAAATCATGGGGTTATTGGTGTATTACTGGGTAGCAAAGGTATCAGCCTGTATGTTCACTAAGTGCCTGGGCTCAGCCTGGAAGGTGATTCCAGAATGGCTGACTTGGGAAGAAGGAATGGCAAGATCAGCCTGGGTCCTCTTCCAAATATTGAACAGGCCTGTGACAATCACCATTACAGTCTGGGAAGCGAGGCCACGGAAGAAGGAGTAGGAGGAAGTTATAAATATGGGGAAGTGTCTAATGGAAGGCAAATTCCACACACACATCCTTAAAAGAAAGGGGACTAGAGAGAGTATAACATTCCCCAAACCACAGCTGAGAAACTCAGAAAGCCCAAGTCAAGTGGCCTTGGGTCCAGGCCTGACAGCCTGCAGCCCCCTGCCCCACATTGGCTGTGACCCATGAGAGGGGTTGCCAGAGCACCAATGCAAACAACCCAAGGTCTCCAGTATGAGGTTTACAATGAAGCCCAGCTTTGTACCCGTAGAGACAGCTGGAAGAAGACACTATTGTAGGCATTGAATTGTGTGATCCTCACCTGTCCTTCAGCCCCCAAATTTCCAGACTTCCCTGTTCTCTTTCTTGCTGCCCACTCTTATGTCCTCACAGCTCATGGATGCATCCTGGAGAATGGCTGCCTCCGTTTTCACTTAAGTCATGGCAAAGGTAAAAATCAAATCCAGGTGTCAGTGTTCTCTCCCCTGAACAAAAGCAAGCGCCCTGTAAACACACGTAGCCTTGTTTCGGCACAGATGTCAGGAACGCGGAACCTGTAAATCTGCCCAGGCAGCTCTGTTCTTGAATTACTGAGAACAACCTAGTGGGTGGAACGAGAACATGAAATTGCTGTGTGCACTCATGTTTTGTTTATGGAGCAATCACTTCTAGATGTGTTTTCTTTTTTTAAGAAGGATCTTTTCTGTGTTTGCTGCTTAACACCCCACCTTCTTTCCTGTCCCCAGCTCTCCCACACTCAATAAAAAGAAACAGAGAGAGCTTCACAAAAATGTCCACAAACTTAAAGAACAGGTTGCATTAAGTGTCTTTCCAAACCAATTCCATTTACTCAACCGAAATAAATGATTTAGTAAAAGGAACCACACAGGAAAATTCTATGTTGTTTAAACAGCTCCTAACAAGAGCTCCCAAATCATCAAAATCACTTTTCTTTTCCCATCATTGAGCAGTGGGGACCCAGTGAATCGGAAGTTCTGTGGTGCCAGGGATGTAAAGTACAGATAGGAAATACAGTCAGTAACATTGTAACACCTATGTGTAGGGCCAGGGGGGTGTTAGGCTTCTCCAGGGGGTCACTTGGTAAAATCACATAAATGTCTAACCACTGCACTATACACCCGTAACTGATATAATATTGAATATCAACTGTAACTGAAATTTGTTTTTAAATTAAAGAAAGCTCTGTGGTGCTACTTATCAGCGGGATTGAATTAGCAGTTTATGCTCCTGTCACTGGATTCTTCACTTAACTTCACTGTGCCTCAGTTTCTTTATCCATAAAATGGGCATAACATCCACTTTGTGAGGACTGGGTGCCTAGAACATAGTAAACACTCATTAAACGATAACCGTTACTGTTACTACTAACAGTTGCGGTGACGAGGCTGAAAGGATAGTAGGCTTTTGCCGAACCCCATGAATCCTTTTCTCTGGTACACCCCTCCCCCAGCCTTGGCACAAAGCCAACACCCAACGAACGATGGCTCTCAGACTTCTCATGGCGATAAGAACTCCAGGTAGTGCTCCAGGCTTCCAGGACCCCCAGCAGTGTCTGCCCACGCCTAGACTGACCTGCCCGGCTGCTCCCCACCACTCTGTCCCCCCCAGGAGGGGCGTGTGTGTTTGGTGAGCTCTGACGTCATGTTTACCATCTGGGTGCGTCTTCCTTTATTGTTTTTTCTCTCCTCGTTGTTGCCTTCTGGGCATTGTCCTGTCTGGCCCTCGCCCCCAGGCATGTCCTCTGTGGCCCCAGCTGGCTTGCTGCTAGAGGGAGGAGAATGTGGCACCAGGTGCTTTAGAAGAGGGAGGGAGCGACTGCATTAAATCTTCTCTCAGGAAAATGAGCTTGGTTTTTAAAAAATGTTCCATGGAACGGATCTAATAACTTAGTTCCATAATAATTTCTCCTGTGTCTGCCCTACTTGCAAAGATTCTTTCTGAAACAAGAGAATATTGCTGCTTTTCAATAGGCTAATGAGACCGCATTTCCAGAGTGCTTTCATCCCGAGGAGGGTGTTGCAGATTTTACCCACAACATTTAACAGGTCCAGGGAAGCCTCCCAGACTGGAACTGGATGGGGTTGCAGGGGTAGAGGTGATGCAACCAGGCCAGTCGTGGAAAGGCGTGGGAGGCCCCTGGGGGGCCATGAACCACCAAACCCTTCCCTCCCCGGGGGGCTCCACAGAGGTACTTTGCCTTCTGACTGGAGGCATGTCCAGCCGATAACTCAGTGTCCAGGGCAAGGTCTCAGCTACAGGAGCGCTAACCGGGCCAGCAGTGCCACCTCCTTCAAGCCTGGGAGCGCTGGGGCGGTCCATCTCCAGCCTAGCCCACTCTGGGAGCAGAGCAAATTAGAGAGCTGAGAGCAGCGGCTTCAGACTTTTCCAAGAGAGCTATAACGCTGTCAGTCAACTAGCACTTAATTTCCGGTGGGCTGTGAAAGTGCCATTTATCCTTGTGAGCTTCAAGGCCAGCAGCCCGGTAGGATTCTAAGTTAAATGATGCAAAAGTAACTACTCTCAGTGAGGATTTTGTGCATCCGAATGAAAAACAAAGGAAAAAAGAAAAGACAAAGCTTATTTTTACATCGATTGCAAATATGGCAGCAAAGGACTCACTGTCCATTCTGTTTCCATGATGAAGCCACGTGTAACCTGAGTTGGCCACTGGATGCTGACAGCCATTTAGCAGCACCTCGTGGGCTCAGATGGAGCTTCGCCCTTGTGACCTGAGCAGGCTGCTCGGACCAAGTTTTAGCCACTTAGACACTATCCCACTCATAACGGTGGGGCGGTGCAGACAGGGAATATGGGTGGAGTCAGGCTGAGAAGTATCTGTGGTGGCTCCTGTTGGAAGGAGGGCCGCAGTGGTGGCCCTGACACAGGCAGGCAGTTGCCTGAGGGACAGCCCGATACTGGACTGCTGCCATTGGGCGTTTATGCCCTCTCCTGGGCTTGGACACCTCTGATGTAGTAAACCACGGAGAGCCTGTCATTTCTAAGAGGAGCCACGTAAGAAAGAAACATGTCGTCATGTAACCGGGGGAATTGGGGATGTGGGGTCTATGCGTGGTGGGGCTTGGGGAGGAGGTGATTTAGGGGAAAAACTACGGCGTTCGATTGACTTGTTATTTAAATTACTTAAAGGATACAAAAATGTTGTTCAATAAAAATGACCCCAAAATGCACAAATTCACTTTGGGTAGCCGTTCAATAGAACATTCTGCGGTGATGATAATGTTCTATGTCCGTGCTGGCCACATGTGGTGACTGAGCACTGGAAATGTGGCTATCACAACTGAAGGTCTTAATTTGTAGTTTTACGTCACTGGAATTTTTTAATTTGGGTAGCCACATACAGCTTGTGACTTTGGTTTTGCATAGCACAGGTTTAAGGGAACCAAAGCGAGAAAGAGAAAGGAGACATAGGGACAACTTCTCCATTTGCCTAAGTCCTGAGAGAAGAAAATCCAACTCATTTGCTAATCAATTCAGACCACAGGAGTAAAAAAAAAAATTTCAATTTGTACCGAAAGTGCTTTAAATGCCTGTCTAAATGCTGAGCCATAATAGCTTCTCTTTTGCATAATTTCGGTGGGACAAATACCATTTTATGCTTCTGAGAAATGGCAGTGTTGTTCTCAGTGTGTGCCCACCATTCACATCCATCTTCCAGCCATGCAGAGCTTTGCCTCTGGAGATTTCGAACATTGTGATGATTTTTACAGCCCAAAGCATGAAGTTCTTCTCTTGCTAATGGCAAGGGAGGTCTCCCACCCTGAGTTAGACAACCATGCTATCCAACAGTTCGCTGCATTTCACCGTTTCTGCTTGTGACGTGACAACTTACTCCACTGAGAAACTTGCACATGCTGCTGACTGGGGTTCAGTAACCAGCTCATGTCCCACATTTGAGCGACACCCCTGGGCCTGGGCAAATCCCCTGAGGATGAAGTGGCTTCTGCCCACAGACAGCTGGCACCAGGGAAAAGACAGTACATGGGACTCCCTACCACCTCCCCATTGCCCCAGGCCCCAGCAGGCTAGGAGCAAAAGTCAAGAAGAGGGGCCATGAGTGAGGCAGAAAAAAGAGTGTCAAGCAGGGCACAGGCTGGTAAGCAGGAGAGGAAGAGGGGGTAAGGCTCTTCTGGTGAAAAACAAACTACTGGAAGGTCAGGAAGCCAGCAGCTTGGAGCCTCATGTCTGGGCCAGACAATAAGCTTTTAAAAATCCATGAAGTACAAACACTGCACAGCAACCCCCTCTGATGTGAGAGCCCTGCCCTGCTCCTGTGAAAAGCACGAGGGCCCCTAAGTGGTGGGAAGGAGCGAGGGATGTCCCAGCCAGGTCTCCGGAGGGAAGAGCACAGAGAGGCCAGGTCTGGACAGGCAGCTCAGCCAGGCCTGCTTAATTGATATAGGCTCCTAATGAGCAGGATAAACACCATTTGGGGCCATTTGCTGTGAAATGGACTGAGGTGTATGAGAAATCAGCCTCGTATGAGCAGAAAACACACACGTTGGCAGAAAATAATGTGCTGGAAAAGTTTTAAATTGAAGACGTGCCGTTCTGAGTCTGCAGGGGCGTTAATGCTTATGTAATTAATCATTTCATATTTGAAGATTGGGATTTTTCCCTTTTAATTAATTAGCCAGTAGACTCATTATAGTACATTTTTCATGTCAAAAAGGCAGTGGGTTCTAAGAGAAGGGAGGGGGGCCGTGGCGACAGCAGTAGCGATACAGTATGCTGTGAAAAGTACAGGGAACCACCGTCATCTCTGCCCCAAAACTCCCTGCGGAGGGACTGGGATGGGAACGCACGACTGATCAGAAGGCATGGAATTTATCCAATCGCAGGGATGCAAGACACATTGGTGCTTTCAGAAGATTTTTTTAGTCCCTTACCAAGTTGTGTCCTGCTTGACCAATGGATTTGTCTTTTACTAGAAAGAGGGGCAGCGTGAGGGCTAAAGATTGGGCTCTGACACCGACCACTGTGAGCTCCCGTCCTGACTGTACCTTCTTAGCTGAAGACTTTGAGCAAGTCATTTAAACCTCTGTGTGCCTCAGTTTCCAGCTCTGTACCTCACAGTTTTGAGGGAAGAAAATAAAACAGTGCACATGAATGGCTTCCGTAAGTGCCAGCACATACTGAAGACTCAGAAATGGTTAAGTTTTATTACTAGAAGAGCACTTCTTTCCAAAATGAGTGTGTGTATTTGTGTGTTGAATACCCATGTGTGGCATAGTATACATAATTTAAAAAATTTTTCATTGTTTATCTGAAATTTAAATGGGTGTCCTGTATTTTATCTGGTAACAAGTTTTTTATTTTTAACTGATCTGCTGTGTGACTTTCCTATTACTGCTATAGCAAATTACCAAAATAGTGGCTTAAAACAATATAAATTTGCTTTTTCATAATTCTGGAGATCAGAAGTCCAAAATCAGTTTCACTGGACTACAGTCCAGGTATTATTTGGCAGGGCTGGTTCCTTTTCCAGATTCCCGAGGATGCCTTCATTCTCTGGTTCATGGTCACTTCCTCTGTCTCCAAAGCTGGTGGCATAGCAGCATTTTTACACCTCTCTCTGCTCTGACATTCTGCCTCCCTTTTATAAGGGCTCTTGGGGAGTGTCTTGGGCCCACTTGGATAATCCAGGATAAACTTCCCACCTCAAAATCTGCAATTTAATCACATCTACTGTCTCTTATCAAGTGAAGTAACATATTCACAGGTTCTGGGATTAGGACATGGACATCTTGGGGTGGGGAAGCCATCAACCTATTACACCTGCCTAACAACCATCATATATCACGTTATTTCTATTACAAAAGGAATTCTGAGTTCCAAACTCCAACACCGACTTTCTTCCTCAGTGTGTGTAGTAATAGTGCTTGGCATGCTGTGTTGTAGTGATGTCACAAATGTCTACCTCTGTCTCCCTCCTCCCTTGCTTCTAGGCTGCCCTGTGCTTGACACCATGATGATTGACACATGAGCTTGAGCAAATGATGACTGAATACGTATTGAATTGTAAATCAGGGCATGCTTCTAAAGTGAATTTGCATTATGGAAATAAACAAGAAGAACTGTGCTGGGTGCGAATGTGAGCCTGTTGGGGAGAGAATTAGGATCTGGACCAGAGAGCTGAGCAGCAAATGGAGCACAGCGATCAGAGAGGCCTGGTAGGAGAAAAAAGAATGAGGTGGAAGGGCAGGAGTCCCTGAAACTCTGGCCCCTCTCTGGGTCCCAGGTACAGGCAAGGTAAATCCAGGAGGAGGTTATGAGTGCAGTAAGTCCTCCTAAGCACACCGAGGGGCAAGGATTTGGGTGCAAGCACTTCATCTGGGAGGTGATCCAGGAAGCATGAAGAGGGAGTAGAGTGATGAGACTGGAAGGGAGGGAGCCAGCTAAGGGTGGGTGGATGGGCACCTCCGTCTCAGCCTCCTGGGGGCCCTCGGTCGTCTCGCACAGATGGAGCAGCAGGGACATTCACTGCCCCTAGTTTGGGCTGTGCATATGAGACCTGTTACAGGTGGCCCGAGCCAGGGACCCAAAGGGATATGGCGGATGCCAACGCTGTCCAATCAACATGGTTATGACTATTAGGTGGGGTTAGACGGTTGTGTACCTGCGGCTTTCTGTACTTTTGCAATATCCTAAAGCTTTACAAAAGAAAGAAATATTTCCCTTTTGTAAAAAATATAGGTAATTATAGAAAATGAACATTCTCCATCGCTTAAGGGCCTACTCTGTCATCAGGTCCCTCGAGAATGACTGGTTTTCAGCCTCCAAGGGAGCTGCCACCTTGATTCTCCTAGTTTGATATTTGTACCCCCCAAAAAACGTCCACTGGCATATGACTTTCATCGACCAGATTCCCCCTTCTGTCCCTGCCCCCCACCTCATGATCCTCATACAGTTTTCGGTTCCTGTCACAGCTCATCAGAGTCCTTCTCTGATGATCAGTCGTCTCTCCTCAAAAGAAAATAAATCTTAGTGATTATAAATTCATGGAGTTCATTCTGTTAGGATGAACTCTTTTTTTCTTTTATTTTCCTGTTACAATCAATTTTTAAAAATCTGACTGTTTTCCGACAATGAGCACCCCCCACTGGGACTTGTCTACTTGAGTCTCTACGTTCACGCCTTGGTTCTTGATTGCCGGCCATGAATAAAAAGGCTGTCAAACTAGCCGTCATAAGTGACAGGGACCTTTTGAGTGTGGAGAACTCAAGTGAACTGCCAGGCTCTGTGGCAGTGGGGCGCCACGCCTTGGAGCCCATGAGGACAGGAGAGCTGGTCCCTGCCTGCAGTCCCTGTCCCCAGGTGCAAATGCAGAAGTGACAGCTCTTCCTGAGACACCACAGTTTGGGTGGGTAAAGGTTTCGTGGATCAAACCGGAAGCTCTGCAACCCGAAGGCATTGGAGTCACCTCTCCTGTCTTGTTTCTTGAAGAAAAAGAAAAAGAATATGGAAAATTTTTTTTCACTTTTTCATTCCAGAAATTCTTGTTGAGCATCTACTAGGGGCCAGCCACTGTGCTGAGTATTGTCAATGATTACATGTGAACTAATTTTCCCAGGAGAAATGAAATAAGCAATGCCTGGGATGTGAGCTGGTCGGCTCTGAAATGGAACAAATAAGGGTCAGGAGGAAGGAGAGAGAAAAGGAGAAAGGGAGAAATAATCCCCACCCAGGAGAAATGCTGGGGTCACAGCTAAAGCTGACTGCTGACAGCTGGTGACTGACAAAGTCCAGAAATACACGGTGGCACCGCATACTATCTAAAACCTTAAGTGTTTCCAGAAATAAGGATTACATACACACACACGCACACACACACACACACACACACACACACACACACACACACACATTCCAGAACATTCTACCAGCCTGTCACATACAGTGGAAAAGGAGGGTTGAGTTTTTGTTTACTTTGGCAAATCTAAATTTAGCCCTAGAGCCCCATCATCACAAAGCCAGCTTCACAGACCCCTGGTCCCTGTCATGCATGCAGCAGGCCCTGGGAGGGGGGAAGCAGGTCAACCCACTAAGACATCTAGAGCCCAGGCCTGGGGTCCCCTGTCAGCTGTCCTCGGACTGTACACCATTCTGCCCTTCAACTGCACAATCTGTCTTTGCAAAAACAATTGGCATTTGGTTTTCAGGGAATGGGCACTAAGTGCAAAATATTTACCATCCAGAAGTTAAGCTTCAGCACAAAACTGGTTGCCTCCTCAGTGAATTAAATTCAGTTAGCTGTCTCCTTATCTTAGCTGCACTGACATAAACGGCGATGCCCCCCTCTGCCTGAATCTCTTCAAGGTGGGGGCGAGGTGGACATTGGGTAGGATTCGCCGCCATTGGCAGAATGGGGCTGCAGGACGAGCTCCTCCTCGGGAGCAAGGAATAGCTGGCTCTGCCTCCACGTTTACTTCCACTAAGGATCTTGTCCCCTTCGCCCTCCCAGCATCAACACTCAGCATTCGGAGAGCGGCGGGAGACCACTCCGCTCTAACAACTTTCTCTGCCACCGACATTATCTCCTAATTATCTTCTCAGCGGTGATGGCTGGCTACCAGTCCTCCACTAGTGCAAGATGATTGTAATACTACCTGGTTTGATTGGACGGAAAGGAAAGTCTGTCATCCTTGGAGCTCCTTGGACACTTCCTGCTTTCCCAAAGGAGCCCAAATAATATTCACAACAATCCAAAGGGAAAAAACACACGCATCTTCAAACCACCATTACTCAGAAAACAACAGTGCACGTTTTTCAGCCCGATGAATATGCCTGTGTGACAGGGTAACGTTTGTCCTCGGCCGAGCTCCGGAGAACCAGAGCCGTTAAGTTAATGGCCTGAAACAGAGCCCAAACACCCGCGTTTGTTCCGTGACACGCACCCTGGGTGGTGAAATGAACTGCAGTCTTCAAACAAGGATCTTTATATTTTTAGAACAAATGGCTTTTTCCTACAGTCTTGAGGTGTGCAGCTACCATCCATGCCAAGCTTTGTGAAGGACTGGAAATCAGGAGGTGGTGTTTAAAGGTTGACTTCACTGGGTCTGTCATTGCCCTGTGTCTGTCCATAGAGAAGGAAGTCTGAAGGTCATACCCCAAGTCCCCTGCCCAGCTTCAAGCCCCTTCTCTGGTCAACTCTTGTGCCCTAAGACGGTTTCTGCGACCTAAGCTCCTTTGGCTTCTCCACTGCCAGAATGGAGCCAATTGGTCTGATAAATGGAGCCTGACACCCGTGTCTTGATTAGCTCCCCTTGGTTTCATAAACCCAGAAACCCAGCCGCCAAGCTGGTCGTATGGGGGAACCAACAAAGGGCTGGGGATGGACTTGTGCTTCCACATCAATGGAAGTACCAGCCTAAGTGTTTGCAGGCCTGACGCCTGAGGGTAAGGACAACACACAGAGTTCCACTGCAGGCTGGTCAGCTGCCCTCCTGGACTCTCCTCTCTGGAGACAGACCCAAGGAACAGCAAAGGCCTGAGGATTGGGTACCAGGTACACCACAATGCTGCTCAGTTCTTAAATACATGGTAGCAGCTCTCAGACCTACAGCTCTCAGAGCACAGCAGCCTCACAGGTTTCCTACAACTGCAAGCATGTTGGAGTTGAACCTAGTTCTGGTTTGACCCTGAACCTGCTGTGCAGTTGTCTAAATACCACCTAGTTCTTGGGGGCTGCTTTCTTTCATTTTGCAAAAAATAAAGTTATTAGAACGACCCCCCCACCCCCAAGGCATCAGCTCACTGGTCATTTAACCTCAAAATTTCTCAGGTGAAAGGGACTGTCTAGATTGAAAACCGTCATTAATGATTCTATTACTGGCTTTATGAGAGGAAATATTAGAAGAGGGTGTCATAAACTTCACACTGAAAAGCTACCCTTCCAAAAATACAGCAGTCGGGTGCTTCTCCAGGTCTCCCTACCCCCCTCCTGCCCACCTGCCCTTCCCAGCTCTGCAGGGCATCAGCTTTGCCAGCATCAGGGTTTCTGGAGTGTGGTCCTGAGCAAGGCTGAAGACGCTCTGCCAGAACACTGGGACACACGGGCCGTCAGCTGGGCTGCCAGTTGTCATTTATAACTTCAGGCCCCTGCTATTTCTTGTAAATAATTAGGGGAACAAATGCCTCCCTAATGCTTGTCTTTCCTCATTCCTTCCTGGAATCAATTCAACACAGATTTGTTGGACAGTTACTAAGTGTCAGCCAGTGGAGGAGAGAAAAATTTGATACCAGGGAAGAAATACTTATCATTACCAAGGCTACGCAAGGCCCCAAGGTAAGCCCTGAGGATGCCAAAATGAACGTCAAAGAGCTACGCTCGAGATGCTGACCAAAGACACAGTCCTTTCCCTCAACATATACCCCAGAGACAAATGGCAGGTGCTAGGCAACCCACTAAGACACAGGCAGAACAGGCAGGGCCCTGGCCACGGCAGGGGTGGAGGAAAGCTTCAGGGAGGCTGAGGCACCTGAGCCAGACTGAGAAAGACACACAGGGTTTCAGTGGGGAAGAGGTGACACAGGAACAGGATGCAGAAAGTCCCAGTGTCAGCAATGTGCAGGAGAGTTTCAGGGAAAGCCAGCAGGGAGTGTGGAGAGCGGCAAGGAGACATGGGCTATGTTTGCAGGTCAGGCCGCTCAGGGAGGATCCGGAGGCCACATGGAATCTGATTCTGCCTACTGGGCAGCCGTGGGGTGCTTCAGCACCAGCAAGGGAAGATCATTCTGGCTTCCTCTCACTGACCCCTCCCTTCCCTTCTTGATGAGGGCCTTTGTCTTCCAGCCTGAAGAGTAAGGTAGGGAGGGGCCCTTGGCCCAGCCTCCATCTCTTTCTACACCATGGGAGAGCGTGGGGCAGGCAGAGGCATGGGTTTGGACTTCTAGCTCGGTCCTGACTCTGATCACACTGTCCCGCTGTGTGACATGGAACTAGTTCCCCTCTGGCCTGAATTTTCTCCTCTGGAGCTGAGTGCTGAGCAGACTGACCAGGGACAGCCCATTTGGGGATGGGATGGGAGACAGGCTCCAGCTCTGCCTTTTCTAGTTCCCCAGTGGGAAGGAAGGTCAAGGGGAAAGACCAGAAATGTCCTCTTGCAGCCACTAATGTGCCTGTATGCCAAGCTACACCAGTTTGCACATTTATGGTTAGTTTCACTGGCCAGCAGCACGTAGTGGTAGCTATAGAAACCAGTAAACCCAAAGCCGCAAACAATTAACAATCACTGTTTACTGGCCTGTGCAATGAGTGCTGAGCATTTTACATACATTATGTCTCATTCAAACCTTACAACAATTTGCATGCCAGGTATTTTGCAGATGAGACAACCAAGGTTAAGAGAGGTAAAGGAAAGCTGGCCAAAGTCACAGACCCTGGGGGTGGTGGAGTAGACTCCTCTGTCCCATCTGAAACCATCAAAGTCTTAGAAGGAAAAAAAGGCAGTAAGTGCCTGACATTAGTTTTGGGGATGATTTTGGATTTGACCTGAAAAGCAAAGCAACAAAAGCAAATATAAACGAATGAGTCCTGGCTGGTGTGGCTCAGTGGCTTGAACCAAAAGGTCGCCGGTTCGATTCCCAGTCAGGGCACATGCCCGGGTTGCAGGCCAGGTCCCTGGTAGGGGGCATGCGAGAGGCAACCACACATTGATGTTTCTCTCCTTCTCTTTCTTCCTCCCTTCCCCTCTCTATTAAAGAAATGAATAAATAATAAATAAATACGACTATGTCAAACTAAAAGCTTCTGCACAACAAAGGACACCAACCACAAAATGAAAAGGTAACCTACTGAATGGGAGAAAATTACTGCAAATCTTACATCTGCCAAGGAGTGAATATCCAAAACATATAAAGAACTCATACAACTCAATAGCTAAAAAGAAAGAAAGAAAGAAAGAAAGAAAGAAAGAAAGAAAGAAAGAAAGAAAGAAAGAAAGAAAGAAAGAAGAAAGAAAGAAAGAAAGAAAGAAAGAAAGAAAGAAAGAAAGAAAGAAAGAAAGAAAGAAAATCTAATTTAAAAATGGGCAGAGGATCTGGATCTGAATAGACATTTTTCCAAAGAAGACATAAAGATGGTCACAGGTACATGAAAAAAGATGCTCAACATAACTAGTCATCAAGGAAATATAAATCAAAACCACAAAGAGATATTAACTCACATCTGTTACAGTGACGATCATTAAGCAGATAAGAAATTACAGGTGTTGGCAAGGACGTGGAGAAGAGGGGATGGTTGTGTATTATTTGTGGAAATGTAAGTTGGTGCAGCTACTATGGAAAACAGTATGCAGGGTCTTCAAAAAATTAAAAAATTGAACTACCATACAATTCAGCAATTCCATTTCTACGTATTTGAAGAAAATGAAACACTAACTTGAAAAGATACCTGCACCCCTCTGTTCACTGCAGCATATTTACAACAGCCAAGATATGATGCACCCTAAGTGTCCATCGATAAGCAGATGGATAAAGAAGATGTGGTGTATATATATGTCATATTTCATTATGTGTATAATGAAATGTTATCTGGGCAAAAAAAAGAATGAAACCTTGCCATGTGGGACAAAGTGGATAAAATTTGAGGGCATTATACTAACTAAATTAAGTCAGAAAGAGAAAGACAAACACCATGGAATCTCACTTAATGTGAAATCTAAAAACAAACAGAAATGAAGCACCTGAGCTCACAGATACAGAGAACAGATTGGGGGTTGCCAGAGGCAGGGGGTGGAGGGTTGGCAAAACGAGTGAATGAGGTCGAAAGGTACAGACCTCCAGCTGTAAAGTAAGTCGGGGATATACTGCACCGCGTGGTGGTTCTAGTTGATAAAGCAGTGCTGCATGTTTGCAAGTTGCCATGAGAGTAATCTTAAAAGTTCTCATCCCAAGAAAACAATTTGTTTCCAACTACCTGGGGTGACTGATATCAACTAGCCCTACTGTGGTGATCCTGTCACAATATATATTGATGTCAAATCATTATTTTGAGCACCTGACATGAATATAATGTTATATGTCAATTACACCTCCATTTTTCAAAATCTCACATGAAAGGAAATGAAATCATTGCCCTCACATCTCCAACCGCCTTTTGGGATGGGAAACCTGACTGCCATGGGTGATGACGATGTGTGCCCGTCTCTGGCAGCGGACTGTATGCACCTGGAGGGCAGGTATTATTTTTGGGTTCAGCTTTGCATCTCCTATAAGCCCGGCACAATCTTGCACAGTTCAAGCATAGATATGTCTGTTGAATGTACATATAGTGCAATGCTCTTTTTATTTTCCTACTTTATAAGTAAACTGATTTTTTTAAGTTCTATAGTCAAAGTGAGAAGTGGCAATCCCCATGCCAATACAAACTCTTCCCGATCCTCCCATTTAGTCACCTAAATTTTTACTTAACTCTCTGAACATTAAGTGATCCAGCAGAGTTCTGGTGTCTGCAGTCGCTCTCATTCACTAATGCAAAAATTCCAAAATCCCTAAGAGACTTTAAAAATGTCTATCTAAGCTCCTACTTGCCAATGTTGAATCAATACGTAAATATATCAGAAGCTAGATTCCAACACTGAGAGACCTTGGCTTTTTCCAGCTCCAGCAGAACCACTTTAAGGAAATGCCATCTTCCTTGTGGGTCCCAGGGTCCAGGCTTCACCTTGCAGCAAGGGTGAAGGCACAGGACAAGTAAAGGCTGGCTGCTTAGGACTATCAAAGCCTACACAGCCTTTGAGGGTCCGGGAAACACGTGACCCAGGGATAGCTTGTGGTTGGCATGGATGCAGGAGAAGGTAACATCTTTCTATTTCCAATTGAAATATATGAGGACCAGCATTTGCCTGGGGTGGGCATCTGGGGGACTGAGACAGCTCTCTGCATCTTATTCATGATAAGGCCCAGGACAGCTGCCAATGAAAGAGCTAGACAGGCAGTCACTGGTAGCAGAGACAGGCACTGGTTTTGGAGTCAAGAGGCCTGGCTCCACCACCACGAGGATGTGGCCTCGGGCAAGTCTCATACCTCACTCATGAGGAGCCATATTACCTGCCTTGCTTACTACCTATGGTAATCAACTAAATTAATAGATACATATGTGCATCTTAAACTATAAGTCATGTACAAACTGAACTATACATTACTGACCATGACAGCAATGAAGGGGTCCATCCCCCCTGAGGACCTGGGCATATGGAGCCCGAGAGCAGGCCGACTCCCCGGGGGACGTGACCTCGGCGATTTTACTCTCTCTTCTCAAAGACTCTTTCTGAAGGAGACTAGGCAGTTGTGTTTCTTTCTGTCAACAGTAAAGTGAAACTCTAAGAATAAAATTTTCACATTTATTGTTCTTCAAATCATAAGGCGATTCATATGCACTATAGAAAAGCAAGGCAGTCAAAACAAGAAAATTTAGAGTAGCCACTGTCTTAGTCAACGTAGGCTGTCCTAACAAAATACTCCACCCCGGGTGGCTTAAACAACAGAAATTTATTTTCCCTCACAGTTCTGGAGGCTGAAAGTCTGAGATCACGGTGCCCGCATGGTCTGGTGCCGGTGACAGCTCTCTTCTTGGCTTGCAGATGGCCGTCTTCTAGCTGTGTGCTCACAAGGTCTTTGCTTGGTGACACAGATCTGCTTATAAGACCATCAATCCTTTAGGGTTAGGATCCCATCCTTCTGGCCTCATTTAACTTTGATCACCTCCCTATAGACCTTCTCTCTAAGTAGGTAGTCACGTTGGGAATTAGGGCTGCAACATAGGAATTTGAGAGGGACACAATTCGGTCCATGGCACCCACATTCTCACCCAGCTAGAGAAAACCACTCACTATATTTCATTAGAGCGTCTCTTCTTCTAAGCACACAGATTTAAGAAAGAGATCATACCATGTGAAGTACTTTGCAAGCTGACTTTTTCACTCAACAATACATGGTGACAGTCTTCAGACACCATCAAATTTACTTCTCCGACACTGCTTCTAGTACCTTCAGGGATTCCTTGGTGTGGCTACATCATGGCTCCCTTAGGCCCTAATTTTGGTCTTGTAGTTCATAGCCAATGTTCCCCATTACAGAGAGCTGGGGTGAGCACCCCTGACTACTTCCGCAGGACAAATTCCTGGGAGTGAAATTCCAGGTCAGTGGGCATGCACACTTCTAAAACCCTTCACGAGTAGTGTCCAAACATTTGTACCCATTTATACTCCCATAAGGAACAAATGAAAATGTGGCCTTTTTAAAAAAAATAAACATTTTGTTTGGAATAAATGTATTATCTACAGAAAAGTTGCAACAGCAGTACTAAATACAGAGAGTGTCTACATGCCTCTCATCCAGTTTCTCCTAATGTTAACGTATTACCCCACTGGGGTGCATTTGTCCAAACTAGGAAATTGACATTGGCATGTTATTTAACTAAACTGCAGACTACTTACTTTTTACAACTTTTTTCAACAAGCTCCTCTTACTATTCCAGGATCCAATCCAGGATACCATGTTGTGTTTTGTGTGGCATTGCTTCTTAAATCTTATATTTTATCGACTGCAGGAGAGTCCCTGGTGTTTCAGGGGCTTGCCATCTCTAATGCTAACTAGCGGTTACTGCTCATTGCTTCAGGGTATGACTTGTTCCATCAGTGAAGTTACTGCCGTATAGGGCGGTGAGGGTAATTTAGAGAAACTGACCATTGTGGTTTATTTCCCCAAACTTTGTGAAGAGCCAAGGAGAAAGCTCTTTATGTAGCAAAGATCATGCATGTGTTCCCGCGGGGTCTCTCGTGCCAATGTTATGCAGGAGCATAAACAGACCCACAATTGGATTTTCCTCTATATTTGGAAAATTTGGCCCTTCATTACAAAGCAGGCTGATGCTATCTTATTTAGTTCATTCTTTTGCTCATCTCCTGTAATCATTAAATTATAGAGCCATATTTCCAAAGCTCCAGGGGGAAAAACCAGATTAGGAATAAAATCTTTTAAGCTGCTGTAGAAAGGCTCTGGGTTCATTTATGAATAGTGGGTGCAGAGCTCCGGGAGTGATCTGTCCTGAGCCGTCGCAGGTGAATGATTTGCTTCATTTCCCACAGCTTCACGACGTCCTCCCCTTAATGCGGAACAGGGACCTGTTCCTGGATGTATCCCCGATTGCTCCAAAATGCTGTCCCCAGGGCAGAAGCCAATGAAGGGACGAGCAGTCAGGAAATACAGAACGATCAGAGGGAGAAGATAAAAGCTAAGAAGAACAGGCTGCTGGGTGTTTATCATGCTCCCTGCAAAAGGCCGTTCTGATCTGGTGGTGCAGCCCGGGGCCTTTGACAGACTGCCTATTTAGGAATCTTCCTTCTTTCCTTAGGATGGCCCATTTCTCTTGGATGAGTCAAAAACTTAAGTATTTAGTGAGTTATTAGAACAAGTCTTGGGCCAGCGTTTGTATGCCTAGTTATCTTCTAAGCTCCAAATCTGTCTGAAACCACAACGGATTCACTTCCATTTTCCTTTTCTCTTGTTTTCTCCTTGAGGACACCTATTTGTTTCTCTAGGAAGTCTAGTTTGGGCTTAGGGTGTCTCCATCCCCCTCATTCAGAAAAGTGTTGTGGGCAGAGCTCATGGTTCTCCTGGGGAATCTTCTAGAAAGACTCTTCTGGTGACAGCTGCTACAACTGTTTTCTCTCAGGGCAGCTATACCAGATGTGGCTCTGCAGGCCAAATTTGCATTCCAAATGCAGGGCTCATTTGCTTCACCATATTTGTGTTTTTATTAAGAATGAGTGGGGAGCCCTGGCCAGGTTGTTCAGTTGGTTGGAGCACCGTCCTGTGTACCAGAAATGTTGTGGCTTCCATCCGGGGTCAGGACACATACCTAGAGGTTGTGAGTTTGACCCCTGGTTGGGGCGTGTATGGGAGGCAAGCAATCAATATTTGTCACAGTGATATTTCTCTCTCTGTCTTAAAAAAATCAGTTAAAAAACCCATATCTTCAGTGAGGATTTTTTTAAAAAGAAGAAAAAGAGGGGACAAATCAGAGCAGAAGACGATCACTAAGATGGTGTTATTAATCCTGTGCCTTCCTCATGGCACCTTCACATGGAGCCTGCCCAACTCCGCTCTCCTCTGTGACCGGGGGTAAGCCCCTGAGAGCTGCCTAAGGACCCAAAGCAAACTAAGTCACCTGGCTCAGCCCCCATAACTCACAGCTAAACTAGGCTGAGCTCAAACTCAGCCCCAAGCACCTTCTAGCTTGCAAAGGTGTCCTTAAGGTTGGTCTGCTCACAATCAGCTTGGCGACCCAGGATTGGAACTTATGCCCAAGTATTGGAAGTTTCAGAAAGACAAGGTGGCAACAGGAACAGCTCATTTCTAACTACAGTTTCCTAAGAAAGCTGTAACCCTGGACCTCCTCATTCATCAAAGGAGTAAAAGTCTCTTTTTAACACTTTATATCTCTCATTTTTGGTTAAGTCAATCAATAAAGATGGCTTTATGAAGCCAAGTGCTTTAACTAGTAAATTTGGCCCCTAATTATACCTACTAAGGATAATATAGCAGTATCTGTGGGGATCACTTTATTCAGAATGAGTAGAGCATCTAAAATTGGCTACAGAATTCTTTCATCGATTTGATTCAAATGAAGTCAAGATGTACCAAAGCCCACACCTGGGAATCAGTCCTGAGGAAATGATGTTAAATGTTGGAAATGCTTCATAGGCATGAACACGAGCATCTCTCTCTGCCACCTTCCTCTCATGTGTTTAGAGAAGTCTTCTCCTGGTCCATGCCGCAGCCCACATCTCCCTGCCTTCCCAAGTCACCTGGTTCCTTCCTGCAGTCTCTACTTCTCCTTGGGCCTTTGCTCACACCACCACCAGTCACAGCCTGAAACTCCGGGATCTCCTTTCTTCACATCAGCCAGTGTCAAGGGACAGGTGACTGGGGAGGCTGAGGAAGTGGTGGGAGTATGCTTACTGCCTTGTGTCATGTACATCGTTCACCAGAAATACTGAGATTCACTGATAACACATGACTGTGCTGGGTGGCAGATTCCAAGGTAGTGTGGTACAACTGCATCCATGAGACATGGGTTTGGCCACATTCGTGCACTATAGCCCAGTGTTACAAGCCTAGACTGCCTAGTTTACAATCCTTTACTAGCTATGTGACTCTAAGCGAGTTAGTTAATCTCTCTGTGCCTCACTGCTCATCTGTAAAACAGAAAATAATAGTACCTACCACATAGGGTTAGCAGTGTAAAGGTTAGTTAGTATATAAGCCATGCACTTTGAACACTACTTGGCATGTGATAAGTGACTATTATAATACAGGGGTGGGAGAACCTAAAGAATTTTATTTCTCTTTTACATAAAAAAAAGCCCATGAACTTCCAGCCAAGATGGAGGCATAGGTAGACACACTGTGCTTTCTTGCACAATGAAAAGAAGGACAACAACCAATTTAAAAACAAAAAACAACCAAGACTTCCAGAAAATCAAACTGTGTGGAAATCCGACAACCAAGGAGTTAAAGAAGAAACATTCATTCAGACTAGTAGGAGGGGCAGAGACAGGCACCTGGGGAGGAGAGGATGCACAGCAAGGAGACAGACTGGGCTGGGCAAGGCAGCAGCTGATGGACTAGGCAGTCCCAAATTTGCAAGTCGATAAGCCGGGAGGAACAACTGGGGAATGAGACAGACCGCACAACCTAGTGTTCCAGCACGGGAAACTAAAGCCTCAAAAACCTATGGCTGTAAAAATCTGTGGAGGTTGCAGCAGTGGGAGAAACTCCCAGCCTCACAGGAGAATTCACTGGAGAGATCCACAGGGTCTTAGAATGTACACAAAACCACCCACCCGGGAATCAGCACTACAAGGGTCCAATTTGCTTGTGGGTAGCCAGGGAAGTGATTGAAAGCTGGCTGAGAGCTGAGCAAGCATCACTGTTCCCTCTCCGACCCCTACCCCACATACAGCGTCACAACGCAGCAACGTGGGTTGTCCTGCCCTGGTGAACACCTAAGGCTCCACCCCTTACAATGTAACAGGTATACCCAGACAAAGAAATATGGACCAATTGGAAAAACAGATCAAAACTCCAGAAAAAGAACTAAACAACAAGGAGAAAACCAACCTATCAGATGCAGAGTTCAAAACACTGGTAATCAGGATGCTCACAGAATTGGTTGAGTATGGTCACAAAATAGAGGAAGAAGTGAAGGCTTCGCAAAGTGAAACAAAGGAAAATATATAGGAAACCAACAGTGACCGGAAGGAAACTAGGACTGAAATCAACGATTTGGAGCAAAAGGAAGAAATAAACATTCAACCGGAACAGAATGAAGAAACAAGAATTCAAAAAATGAGGAGAGGCTTAGGATCCTCTGGGACAACTTTAAACGTTCCAACATCCAAGTCATAGGGGTACCAAAAGGAGAAGAGCAAGAGACTGAAAACTTATTTGAACAAATAATGAAGGAGAACTTCCCCAATCTGGCAAAGGAAATAGACTTCCAGGGAGTCCAGGAAGTTCAGAGAGTCCCAAAGAAGTTGGACCCAAGGAGGAACACACCAAGGCACATCATAATTACATTACCCAAGATTAAAGATAAGGAGACAATCTTAAAAGCCACAAGAGAAAAGGAGACAGTTATCTACAAAGGAGTTCCCATAAAAGTATTAACTGATTTCTCAAAAGAAACCTTGCAAGCAAGAAGGAGTTGGAAAGAAGTATTCCAAGTCATGAAAGGCAAGGCCCTACATCCAAGATTACTCTAACCAGCAAAGCTTTCATTTAGAATGGAAGGTCATATAAAGTGCCTTCCAGATAAGGTCAAGTTAAAGAAGCTCATCATCACCCAGCCCTTATTATATGAAATGTTAAAGGGACTTATCTAAGAAAAAGATCAAAACTATGAACAGTAAAATGACAACAAACTCACAACTATCAACAACTGAACCTAAAGAACAAAAACTAAGCAAACAACTAGAACAGGAACAGATTCACAGAAATAGAGATCACATGGAAGGTTATCAGTGGGGAGAAAGAGGGGGAGAAGGGGGGGAAAGGTACAGGGAACAAGAAGCATAATTCATAGGCACAAAATAGGCAGGGGAAGTTAAGAACAGTATAAGAAATAGAGAAGCCAAAGAACTTGTATGTATGACCCATGGGCATGAACTAAGGGAGGGAGGCGGGGATGCTGGTGGGAGGAGGGTATACAGGGTGGGGGTGGGGGAAAATGGGGCAACTGTAATAGCATAATCAATAAAATATACTTTTAAAAAGCCCAGAGGTAAGTAGTTCAAATCTGGTACAGCAGCTTTAAGGTATTATTAGACTCAGACTCTTATCTTTATATCCCTCCTAAAGATTACCTCAAAACACAAGATGACTGCAAGAACTCCAGTGATTGCATCCAAATTGCAATGTGGAAGAAGAAGGGGAGGCAGATGGGCAAAAAGAGGTTATCTCAGCTGAGTGAGCTCCCCTTTAATTAGCCTGCCTAGGATTCCAAACTAAAACTTCAGCTTACATTTATTAGCTTGAACTTGATCACACTTCTGATTATAACTTATTAATTAGAAATGGGTAATATGACCATGACTAGCAGCAAGGGAAGTTGGGAAATATGCTCATTATTCCAGATGATAGTGTGACCAACTAAATACTATGAAAAAGAAAGGGAAGAGTCAGCATAGGGATAACAGTCCCTGCTACAACACCACAGCACAACAAACAACCTAAAGTTGGATATTAAGCCTGTTTTTTCCAAAGCTCCACAGCCAGCCCCTCCTACAGGAAAGTTTTCATTAGCTCCCTTTCTCTTTAGGGCACTTACTTACTGGCTCCACTTTTGTTCCTGTCTCTCTCTAGACCTTTGTCACACTCACACCTGTCTCACATCATCCACTTTCTCACTGGTCTCAGACCACTCACTTCTCTCCAGAAATTCAAAATTCTCTTCAGCGTGATGCTGGGCAATTCAGCTTCCCCTTGGCATTGCCCTCATCTGTATCTGACTGCTATGGCTGGGACATGTCTTTCTCTCCCACAATGCTCATCAGACCTGTCAGAGTATTCTTTTAAATCAAAGAATGGATAAAACTGGTGCATAAATACATGTATTACTCCTGCTTCCTCCTCACACTCCTCTAAAGTATCAGTAAAGAAACTTGTAAAGAATACAAACCCACAAGGACCAAGAGGCTAGGGAAGAACATAACTGCAACAATATTTTGGAAGCTGTAAAGTACATGGACAAATGGTGAGTGATTTAGGCAGTTCCAAGACAGCCAAACTGAAAGCTGGCAGGCAGAAAAGCAAACAGGAATCCCTTTTACAGTGCACCCCAAATGGTCAGGACTTGGCAGAACAGGGACTGTGGGTGATAACAGTGAAGGTGGAGCCAAAAGCAGGCAGATTGGTGGAAAGGCTGTTTATGAGGCAGTTAGGGAGCTCAGTGGGTTAGAGTGTCGTCCTGAGATGCCAAGGAGGCAGGTTCCATCTCCGGTCAGGGCACGTACCAGAAGCAACCAATAAAGGCATAAATAAGTGGAACCACAAATTGATGTTCCTCTCTCTTTCTCTCCCTTCCTCTCTCTGTCTAAAATCGATCTCAAGAGAAGAAGGAGAGAAGAGGAGGGGAGCAGGTGGAGGAGAGGAGGAAAAGCACCCCCAGATCCCCAGCAGAAGACTAGAGGTTTACTCTCTGGAGAGGACAGAGGGCCTATGCTCTGAGAAACAAGAGCACATTTTCAGCTGGAATACAGGGGATTGAGGGGCATTTATATGTTGAATGTTGAAAGTTCCAAACTCTTTTTCCAACTGACTCCCAGGTGCATACCCTCTGGGTAGAAAATCAGATGCACCTTTTTTGGGGGAATAAGCCTTACTGACACCAGGGACATCTAAGGATAGGACCCAGCCAGCAAGGGCGGGGCCCACAGTAAGGCAAACCATCAACAGGGATCACTGGAGAAAAATCTCTCGTGGGGAAGAGATTACAACAAACCAACAAGAGACCGTGTCGGGTGAACAAAACCTAAAAAACAAAACAAGATCAATGACACCATGAGAAAATAATCAGACAAATCCAGGATGTGGGACACGTCACAAGACAAGTCCCTTCAACATGACAATTTGATGAAAATGTTAAAAAGATGTGAGGGGTATTTGCTCTAAATAAAAAGAGACATAACCAAATGCAGTAAGTTGTAAGAGATATTCTTAGAATAACCAAGGATATGTGAATGTGGACGGGGTATCAGGAACTAGGGAATTAGTTTTCTTTTTTATTATTGTTTATTATTGATAGAGTGATAATGGTGTTTATGTGGGAGAATGTTCTTTTTTTTAACTTTTATTTATTGATTTGAGAAAGAGAGAGGAGGGGAGAGAGAAAGAGAGAAACATCGGTTTGTTGTTCCACTCACTTACGCAATCATTGGTTGCTTCTTGTTTGTGCCCTGACCGGGGATTGAACCCACAACCTTGGTGTATCGGGACAGTGCTCTAACCTAGTGAGTACCTGGCCTGGGCTTATTTTTTTAATTGTATGCAGAGGCATTTAGATGTGAAGCATCATGATGTCTATAATTTTCTTTAAAATGGCTCAGGAAAAATAAATATAGATGAATCCAATATGGTAAAATAACAATTTTTAATTTAGGTGACGGAAGACAGTGGGTTTTCGATTTTATTCCTTCTCTTTTCTTGTGTGTTTGAAATTTTCATAATAAAAAGTAAACCAAACCAAGCAAAAAATCAATCCAAAATGACAAAATAAACCATGGTATAACCTCTTCAAATTCCTCCAGAAAGAAGCTGGGTGGGAGATGGGGGCAGGCATTGGTGGGTTCCTGCAGGCATTTCTACCTGGGTCCACAGGGGGTAGTGAGAGCTGAGGAATTACCAACTGGAGACCCCTGGGAAAGTCAAGATTCTAATCCTGGAGAACCCATGCCCAAATCTCAAGTTCAGGGCAGGAGAGGCTGAGGTTGGTGTCACCAAAGTCGGATTAAGAATGTCGCCGAGAGAATTCAGAGCCACAGGATAGAGAATGGGGTTTCAGGCAACTGCTTTGAAAACTGTTGGACAGGTGAGGTTAGGCACATTCTGTAACCATTCAGAATTACATTTACACAAAGTCATTCACTGGGGCATTATTTGTGATAGCATAAAATTTAAAGGGATCTAAATGTCCATTGTTTAGGGAACTGGTTGAATAAACTAAAATACAGCCATACAATGGAGTACTGGGCAGCCATACAAAGCAATGAGGAAAACCTCTCATTGCTGATATGGGATGGTCGCCGTGATATACTGTTCAATGAAAAAAAAAGCAAGGTACAGTATATAGAGCATGTTCCTTTTTGTGTGGGAGGGAGGGGAAAGTACTAACATATATTATATAAGCACTGGAAAGACAATTCAGAGACAAATATAAATGGCTGCCTACGGGGGAAGGAGGGAACAGAGTGGGAGTGGGGAGGGACTGCCGCGCATATACACACACCTATCACATAGCTTCCACTCGGAATCACGGTTTACATAATCAACACATTCAACTGAAGAGAAAAAATAGATTTACAGAGAGTGAAATAATATGAGGCAGTGTTGTGAGCTTGGGTGTAAAGGTGACATACAACATCTTCTGTTCCACATGTTTGCAGCAACAAGGAAAATAAGCCCAAGGCTGTGCACAGAACAGCGACCGAAGGACATGCACGTTCCAGTGTTATGTGGTCACTCTGCGGTGGGGCTGAGTGCTCTCCTCTTCCTGCTTGCTGGTGCAGATTCCAAACTCTCTTTCATGAATCCGAATTGATTTGATAATGGAAAAAAGAGAACCTGTTTTTAAGAAGACACGGCCAACTGTGCTATGTGTTAGAAAACGTGGCATTCGTACGGCCCTTTTGGCGTCTACAGTCTGCTCACGTGCCTATCTCATCATTTAACTCTCATGACAATTCTAACAGGCAGATTTTGTCTTTAAAATTAAGGGAAGATAATGACACTTGGACTTGGGCTCTGAGACCCTTGTTCTTCACCATGACTGCCTCTGTTCTGGCATTCTGGAGGCTCTCGTTTTGCAAAGCCCAGTCTTCTGAGGATCTATCTCCCCCTCTGGCCAGGCTGACAGACCCCAGGAAAAGCCTGGGAACTGGGATTTGGTTCTGTCACCCAACACAAATCTTAAGTTCCACCATGAGTTTTTGAGACACACAACATTATATGGAAGATTCGGAATAGCTCTGAGCCCTGGCCGGGTAGCTCAATTGGTTAGAGCATCGGCCTGACACCCCAAAGTTGTAGGTTTGATCCCTGGTCAGGGCACACACAAGAATCAACCAGTGAACGTATCAATGCGTGGAACAACAAATCTATGTTTCTCTCTTTCTCACTAAAATCAATTAAAAATTTTTTTTAAAAGAATGGGTTTGATCATTATAGTCTTCCAAATTAGATAAATAATCTTCCAGCAGAAGTCAATCCTTTAGGGACAAAGAAAGAAAGGCTGAGAAATGTAGCAGCTGTTTCCAAAGGTAACCCTACTGCAAGGTAAAGCACACTTGTAATCTGGTCATTAACCCTGAAATGGCCTTGGAACAATACAATCTACAGCAGTAGGAGGTCTGTCCCTTCTGTTCTCCAAGTGAGGCAACTCACAAGACGCCAGCAAGCTGCAGATGTGCACGCAAAGATGGGAAATGGAGGGGGAGGGTTCCCACATGTCCTTGGGTAGAAGCGAGGACTTATTCTGGGGATTCACAGCCAACAAGACAGGCCCTGAGGACTCCTGCTTGCACTAGGATCCCAGAGCTCCTCAGAGAAATGGGAAAGGAATTTGTGACACATGGTGCAGTGAACAATACTTACCCAAAGAGGAGAGACAAAGGCTTGTCTGACTTCTGGGAACTCTGTCTGCGCAGGAACTTTTTTACAAGTTTTATGTTTTGATGTTAGCTGTATTATCTTTGTCCTTATTGTTTCTCTCTTTTGTATTTTTTAAAGAAACCCTTTTAATAGTTTTAAAGTTTTGTTTTCATGCTCAGATCTTTAATTCATCTGGAATTTACTTTTCTTTTCTTTTTTTTAATATATTTTATTGATTATGCTATTACAGTTGTCCCATTTTCCCCCCTTTATTCCCCTCCACCCTACACAAACCCCCTCCCATCCACATTTCCTTTTAGTTTGTGTCCATTGGTCAGACATATAAGTTCTTTGACTTCTACATTTCCTAAACTATTCTTAACCTCCCCCTATCTATCTTCTACCTACCATTTATGCTTCTTATTCCCTGTACCTTTTCCCCCTCTCTTCCCATCCACTCCCCTGATGATAACCCTCCGTGTGATCTCCATTTCTGTGATTCTGTTCCTGTTCTAGTTGTTTGCTTAGTTTGTTTTTGTTTTAGGTGTGGTTGTTAATAACTGTGAGTTTGTTGTCATTTTACTGCTCATAGTTTTTTATCTTCTTTTTCTTAGATAAGTCCCTTTAACATTTCATATAATAAGGGCTTGGTGATGATGAACTCCTTGAACTTGACCTTATCTGGGAAGCACTTTATCTGCCCTTCCATTCTAAATGAAAGCTTTGCTGGATACAGTAATCTTGGATGTAGGACCTTGCCTTTCATGACTTGGAATACTTCTTTCCAGCCCCTTCTTGCCTGTAAGGTTTCTTTTGAGAAATCAGCTGACAGTCTTATGGGAACTCCTTTGTAGGTAACTGTCTCCTTTTCTCTTGCTGCTTTTAAGATTCTCTCCTTATCTTTCATCTTGGGTAATGTAATTATGATGTGCCTTGGTGTGTTCCTCCTTGGGTCCAACTTCTTTGGGACTCTCTGAGCTTCCTGGACTCCCTGGAAGTCTATTTCCTTTGCCAGATTGGGGAAGTTCTCCTTCATTATTTGTTCAAATAAGTTTT
>VMDR010002495.1:0-90601 GCA_007922815.1 Macrotus californicus
CTGCCATTGCTTCTGCAGCCCGGGATTCTCTTCCTCAGTTCGCCACGTACAGCCTCTCCCTTACATCCTTAGGTCTCTGCTCATCTGCTCCAATATCCCTTATCAGAGATGCCTTTCTAAATCCTCTGTGTAAAATGTTAAAGCCATTCTCCCCGAACTTCATCTTCCCCTTACACAGCTTTTTCTCCATAGAGTTTATCACTACGACATTCGATATATTTACTTTATGTTTGTCTGAATACCTGCAGTAGAACGTAAGCTCCCAGAGGGTAGGGGTTTGTCTGCTTTATTTCCTGTGCACTCCCAGAGCTCAGAACAGTGCCTGGCACACAGTAGGTGCTGGGCACATATTTGTTAGAAGAATGAACGCACACCCCAAGCTTGAGGGCAGGGCCTTTCTTTATTCTTTTATTCTCTGTCTGACAGTCTGACACAAAGCTTTGTTTTGCATCGAGTAAATATTTCATAAGCATTTGTTCAAGCATACAGTTAAATTACTTTTTGCAAAAGGCTTTTTTATCTGGACCTAAAGCTCAACTGACTGTGTTTTTATTGCTTAGCAAACAAATCCAAGATTGTGTTTAACTATAATGAAGCGATAGGCTGCTTGGCCAGTTTGGTGGGGAGAAGAGCGAAACAGGTGGTCTGATTTCATTAGCCAGTGAAACCCATCACCACATTGATCAATTAGTTTCAAATAACCACAGCCTGTGTTGATGCAAAAGGTCAACACTGATGAGATACGCCCAAATCACCGCTCAGATGAATAAATGAAATAGAGAAAAACAACCCACGTGTTCCAGAGCTGAAATTTCTTTCTGCCATTAATCTGGGTCCTTTGAGAAACTGCATTACAGGGACTAACCCACCCAGGTATTAACCCCACCAAGCCTGAAAATGTTTCCGGATCTCCCTCAAATGAAAGTCAAAAGCTTCCTTCAGTATTGGAAAAGGTGCTCTCAAAATGAGTTCAACCGCTTCCCCCAAACATCAGAGACACAGCTGAAATGTGAGCAAATGCCAGAGAATGGTCTTCAAGTCTTACAATCTGTCCCATATGCTGCAAGTCCTTATGATAATTACATGGCAAGTGCATTCATTATTTACAATTTCAAGATATTGCTAATATGCCAAGAAAGTGGTTTGATTTGAAAGAAGAGCACCATCAGACTTAGTTTACTATAAACAGATTAGTCTTCAGAGGGTTGGTTTTATATGCTAGGATTCCAATTTCTGTGCTAATTCCCTGTTCCTGAGAATAAGGAATAATAAGTCTTGAGAATCAGTTCAGCTCAAGCCTATGCCATATAGAAAACCCAAATCAGCTGATAGCATTATGCAAAGAATAGTTTCTTATATTGACCTGGATGATTCAAAGGATTTTCACATTTTCACTTCAACCAACACCCTCCAGGGAAGCTGTGTCAACAACCCCCCCCCCCCCATGGACAGATGGACAGATGGGCAAACAGGCTCAGAGCATTCAGCAGCCTGCCCCATCCCTGTGACCAGCCTGAAGCAGACCTACGTCTAGCACCTAGGTCAGGGGTGTCAAATTCATTTCCGGGGGGGGGGGGGTAGGGAGGGCACATCAGCCTCGAAGTTGCCTTCAAAGGGCTGAATGTAATTTTAGGACTGTATAAATGCAAATACTCCTTAACAGTTATGCGAGAGCTCAGAGCTCAGCGCCACAGGGTAGAAATAAGGTTCAGCCAAGTTCAGCCAGCGGGCCTTGTGTTTGCCACCTGTGACCTAGGTCTTCTGAAAACCAAGGATGGCATTCTTTCAGTTGAAAGAAAATACAGGGGTGGGCAAAAGTAGATTTACAGTTGTAATACAAATAAATAATACAATAATCAATAAATGATAATATAAGAACAAACTGTTTCTCATACTCACAACTGTAAACCTACTTTTGTCCCCCCCCCCCGTAGGCTGACTCTCAAACTTACTTTAAAATGAGTCATCTTTTTCTATTCTCTTATAGTATTATATTTTAAATGGGACTGCACTTCAGGGACACAACTCTCAATGATCCAATGTATCAAGTTTTCTGTATTTTGTTTTTTCTTACCCTAGAGCCAAACGTAGGCAGATTTCTAATGGGGCCTGGTTCTTCAGGGTTCAATCCTTGGCTCGCTGTTCCATTTAATTCACTCTTGTTGGGTAATCTCACCCAGTGCCATGATATGAACTAACAGCTATGTCCTGATGACTTCCAAATATTTAGTTCCAGCCAATCCTTTTCACTAGGCTTCAGACTCACTCATGTCCACCTGTCCCCTGAGCATCTCCACTGGCATGTGTCATAGGTACCTAACACATGACACCTCTAAATCTCATTATCTTTCTCTTCTACCTAGATCTCTTCTTGAGCTCCTAATCTCCATTAAAGAATGGTACCATTATCCACTGAACCTTCTAGCTTAAATCTTAGGAATGATCCCAGGTTTCTTCTTCACTCCCTGGATCCACCCAGTCACTAAGTCCTGTCTGTTCCACTTGCTAGTATCCCACTTAGGCAAGGTAGCCATTCTCTGTGCTCCCTTAATACGCTGGGGCTACTTCAAATTTAGAGCCCACCTGCCATTACATACTTATGGGCCATCTCTCCCACTCCACAGAAAGAGCCTCAAAGGGCAGACACCACATCTACTCGTTTTGTGTCCATACCCCTAACACAAGTGGAAATATGTTCTGAACTCAACTGCATTTTCTTCATTGAAATGAACAGTATCAAATGCCAGGTGTCCTGGTTAGCTCTTCATGTCAGTGGTAAGTTGAAGATTGAAACCAAATTTTCCAATGCTGACTTTTGTTTTCTGGAGATGGGAAACAAATTTTCAGTGACCCATCCTAAGAAAACATCCACTCTAAGAAGCAATTCACAGTCTGAATGCTTCTGACTTGAATTCAACAGGTACTCTTGGAGGTCCCATCTGATTCTAATAGTTTACAATTCCATTGTTGAAGATAAATATGTAGAGCCAGACACAAGAAACTCATTGTGAATGGATGGCTCCCCGAGGGGTTGGGAATATGATTAGCCTTTCCTAACTTTTAAATAAGTCATTTACAAGGAGATTAATAAAACTTGAAACCGCCAGATGACAGTGAAAACGCTAAGATAATAAAGTGCCAATCGTGGGAAGATAGGACTTCTAGTCTCCAACTACACTAGCCTTTTGTAAAAGCCCTTGAACTTGCCATGCTTCCTCCTGACACCGGGCACCTGCATTTGCTATTTCTTATCTTGAAAGCTCTTTCCTTATCTCTTCACAAGTTTCCTTGGCTCCAGAGTCACAGCCAGACCCAATCACCCTGGCAGAGGCTCTCACCCATTGCAACGCATTCCTCTTCCTCACAGTTGGAATTTTCTGTTACTACGATGATCGGGTTGACGTCCTTCATCCCTCACGAGACCATGCTCTCCACAAGGGAGCATTTTTGTCTTTGTTCATCCTCATATCCATATCCTTGGCTGAGAGCTGATGCTCAATAAATATTTGTAAAATATTCCCAAAGGCTGTGTGAGGGAGGAGAAAAGTGGCCAACAAGCTTCATTTGGGGAAAGGGCAGCTGTTCTAATGCTCTGGAAAGCCTCTGAGCTGTTCCTCACATCCTTGAAAAAGGATCTTAGGAGTCAAGGATTGAAGTCACCTTCTGGTGACAGTGGAAGAACAAGCACTGAATGAGGCTACCATTTGGGAGAGCAAGCATGACAAGCTACGAAGAAGGGAGACAGAAATATGACTAAAATGTTCAGAGTTCCAGGAACAATCTGGGTAAGGGCTCACGGTCAAAGTCCAATGTGAAAGTGCGTATGACATTGAAAACCCCGTGGCCAGCACATCATCTGTCAACAAAAACAACAAATGACAATTTGTAGCTGTCTTTGCAGCAAACAGCACTAGAAAGAGCAGGCCCGCTTCTCAGAGCAGAAGAACTTTGTTCTCAGATGGCAAAGGAATACCGAGCTTCTAAACTTGACTTTCAGCTTCATCTAAAAAGAAGACTTTTCTTGCTAAAATGAGTAGAATAAATGGAATTGAATTCCAATATAGGAGGGGCAACAGTAAGAGTCCAAAATTCCAGGTTCAAATGGAAGACGTTTGGGGACTCTGAAAGTCTGCCTATGAGAAACAGGAATAAAAAAGACTCCAGGAGAAGGGAATCGAGGCGATGTCACCAGTTTTCCAGAGGGGAGAGGAACGTATTAGAGGCAATGACACCAGCATGTGATATTCATCACTGACCCAACATGCAAACTGTTTTGGAAACAGAAGACTTGTGAATTCTTAGACAAGCAAGTGATGCTCACAGAGGCAGCCTCACAGTGGGCTCTCCTAGCAAAGCTGTGCTCAGCTAACTTCAGAACACCAAAGTGTCTGGAGTCAGCAGGCACCTCATGGTCCTGTATGATACCTGTGAGAAAGAAGTCAGGTTATATTAAAGATTGGTATATTCGTGCAGATCCAACGGTTGTGTTCAGAGCCTGGCTTAACAGATCTTATCTTGAAGGGATATTGCTAATCTTCCCATATTCTGAAGTAAAAAAAAAAAAAGGCTAATTAGGCGAAGACTATTCTCTCTATTTAAGGAGAAATTAAAGGTGATTTTCACTGGAAGTGCTGCGCTGCATAAGTACCCAAGTACAAGACAGTACGTCAGGTCCAGCAGTCAGCCTGTGTGGGCCAGTTCACATCTGGAATGTGAGAGCCAATGGTCACAGCAAGCACTTGGAGCCTGAGGATGCAAAAGGGACATGTGCTAACTCTGACAAGTCAGGGGAGGCCATGTGGCAGGGCTTCCGAGCTCAGAGACCGAAAGTAAACACAGAAGGTGGACTGGACATGAACATTCCTAACTAAAAGCAGATCAAGATTACAGCGGGTATTCAGATCCCAGGCCTGTAGCTTCTTTGACAAAGGTCAATATTTACCTAAAGCGAGTCTACAATCTTTTTGCATCTAAGATAACATACATTTGGAATGTCAGCTCCTTTTCCAGACCCATCAGGCAACACCCACGCACTAGAGCACCAGACCACAGAACCCTCACTGTTATCTTGTTCCCCAAACACCACCTGTGTGCTATAAGTGTTCATTATTGACTATCCTGTGCCCACTAAGGTTACGTCGCTGTCCATTTTACTCTCTATCCAATTCCAGAGATATCACTGCTTTGCTTTTTCCCGCCTCCCTAGTCTACCACCAATGGATTTCATGTACCTCTCCTCCTTTTATTTTAATGGATACAATAAGCTATACCACTGCCATTTCTGGAGCATTTTCTCAATTCTTTGAGATTTTGCCTCCTAATAATTGTCAGTTTGGCTCAGATAAACTCATAAAAATTCTCTACAGGTTTGGATGTTTCCAAACCTTCGTGTACAAGCTTTAGGACAAAATACTGACCACTGTGAACCCAAGAACCGAGCATGCGAAGAACTGCATATGCCACAAAGTGGTCCGACTCACAAGCTGAAAACCGTGCTGAAATGTGCGGTGTTCAAGTGTAACGTGGTGAGGAAGGATCAAAACAAGCTATGCTCTTCCATACACTCTTCTCCGCTCCACGCATTTGAGAGGCAGCCCACGTTTTGTCAACAATAGCAAAGCCAAAGTGTGCTGGCTAGTTCCAAGATTCGGGGTTGAAATATCAATGGCCACTGAATGCCTCTGGAATGTAGCTTATGGAACATGATAGAGACGGAGCCCGTCAGCTGGACGGCAGGTAAATGAAATGCGTGCTCCTTTGTTTCCCTGATGTTTCTGTAGGGAAACTCTGGAAAAAAGTCAGTGCCCATGTAAAATTATTCATGAGCACTCTCTGTGCTCCCAATCAGCCGACACGCCCAGGACAAAGGAAAGAACAGTCTTTTTTCCCTTAGCAAAATGACTCACTGACTGCTTATTTCCAGCCTTCTCTTCTTGGTCTCTGGCCCATGGCAGGCTCCAGACCTTCCAACCAAAGGCAACGGGGCAGACCCTTCTCCTGTATTTCTTGGGAACTGGGCTTCTGTTCCTTCATGAAATGCAAGTGATGCATTGAGAATCAGGGGCAGAACACAAGCAGAAAAGCACAGAAATGGAATTGGCCTATCTCCTCTCGTAGGCTCAGTGGGCTAAGACAGGGAAGAAAGTCATGTCAGGGGGAGCCCAAGGTACTCCTTCTAAAGTCTTGTTGGGCAATAGCTTGCAGATGGTAGCATTTTTGTAATTTGCTGGGAAAAAAATAAAACATCTCTACAAAACAACAAAAAAAAAACCTTCCAAACAAATAGCAACAGCTCTATTTGGAGAGGTCAGAGATCATCCAGAAAGATCATTTACGCTCTGAGGAAGGCCACCCCGGGACGTGAACGATGAATGAGGCTGTCCGATGCTCCCGAGTTTCTCACTGCACTTTCTGGATCAAGTTCATACCCTCCAAGGCCCATGTGCCCTTTACTGAGTGGGAATTCCAAGAACTTGGCTTTCAAAGGCTTATCCTTAAGACTCTGCTCTCAGGCTAGTACCCTGAATGGAATTAAACTACCCTGTGAAATGAATCCGCAGGATAAAAATAGCATTTGAATGGATCCTAATTAAATGTGCTCCCTTCAAAGTCAACCACAGCAGTCAGAACCTGTGCATGGGATGCAAGTCAAGGAGTAAATTAAAATAAATTCTCAGAAATGAACCACAGAGACCAAGAACTGAAATAAAGCTTCTTAAGATGTGGGCAGACCCTGCTTCACCAGAAACCTCACCACGTTAGTGTCCGTCCTTCAGATTTCGAGACACATGAAACAGGCAGAGGCAGAGGCAGTCACGTCCTGCACGGGAAGGCAGGTTGCTATCCCACAGCAATGTGACAGCAGTGCTCAAGTGAAGCCCCTGAGTATTCAAGAAAATGAATTTAAACCTCCCAGCTTTTCCTTGCTGCTACGGTCTAAATGTGTGTCCCTCCAACCCCTGCCTCAACTCCACATGTTAAAATTCATCCCCGAAAGATGCTGATATTAGCTGGTGGGCCTTTGAGAGGTGCTTAGGTCATGAGGGAGGAGCCCTCATCAGTAGCATTAGTACCCTTATAAAAGAGGCTCCAGAGAAATTCCCGGTCCCATCTGCCATGTGAGGACACAGCAGAGAAGAATCACTGTCACCAGATACCAAATCAAGGCTGGCACCTTGATCTTAAGACTTTCAGCCTCCGGAACCGTGAGAATTAAATTTCTGTTGTTTCTAAGCCACCTGGTCTGTGGGTTTTTCTTATAGCATCCCAAATGGGCTAAGATCCCCACTCTCCCGCATTGTCATGAATGAAAGTTGCCCGACCAGCAGAGGGACACAGGAAGCCACACTGCAGTGGTGCCCTAACTATGTAGGCCTCTCCTGCAGAGATAGTGTAGCCCAGTGTCTGAGAATGTGTTTGAGTTCTGGCTTCACTGCCCGTTCGTGGTCTGGCTATTAAGACTTGCTAAGATACAGTTACTCATCTAAGTCCACGAACAATGCTACTGTTATATAATAATACTGCTAGGAGGGTTCGGGGAGAAGAGCAGGTAAAGTGCTGAGCCTGTAATCAGTGCTCAGTTTAGCTGCTGTGGCCATTGTTGTTATTATTTGGACAACAGAAGTCCTTGTCTAGTAGGGAAGTCATTGTTCTTAAAAATTAAATATGGGGAAGGCTCCCTCTGGGGTCAGCTGAGCAGGGATGGATGGATAAGCCATGGAGAGGAGAACAGAAGTGAGCTCGGGGCCCGGAGTCTGACACCAGCACCAGGAAGGATTCTGACCTCCCTCCACCATCAGAGATTGTATCAGCAGCCACTGCCGATGGTGTGCTGGGCAGAATGCTGACATGGGAAATTCCATGGGAGATCTTCCAAGAGAACAACGTGCCTGGGGAAGAAAGCTCACAGCACAGCCTGGCTCCCCTGGGGCAGCTCCCTGACTTCAGAATGAGCAGAGATTCCTGACTACCTTCAAGAGGATGAGTCCCTCTGCTGGGCACACAGCCTGGCCCCCAGCTCTGTGCTCCCTTCTCTACCTCACAGCTGGGGACTGGCCACCTGAGGCTCCAGGGCTCTGCACTGAGAATGAACTAGAAGGCATTTCTGTAGAGGGCCTGCTTTCCTCCCTTGCTGTCCTACATCTTTCGGGCATCATGGGCCAGTCCTGCGACAATCTTTACTGGCCTCCCTCCTCTCTTTCTGTGTTGACTCTTGGGGTATTTGAGAGGATTCACTACTGTTAAAGCTCCCTTACACCTTGACAATGATGTCAATTCTGTCGTGAGCTCACAAAAGGAATAGCACTTAGCAAGGCGAATAAAGAACAAATTTCAATCAGGAAATTCTTTATGTCAACGTTCATGCTTCTACTGTAAGAGAGAGAATTTTTCTCAAAAGAGCAACAATTGCATCTCAAGAGGAAATAAAGAGTATACCTGTCAACTAAGTTATAACGTGACTTGAAGAGGAGGGGATGGTGGCACAAGGGAAAACAGACACATGTAAGAATAATCGTCTGATACGCACCGCTACATTTCCTACCTCACCCGACCTCTTCTGTCTGACCAGAGCTTCATCATCTGCTGTTTCTTGAGCTCAAGCCCTTTCAATGTACGATGTAATATGATCAAAGGATTGTGTGTCATGAAAAGAATAAAATAATATTTGGGAGGAGGCTCCAAACGAGAAATGTCGTCAAGTCCAGACTGGTGAGCTGCCATTTTATCCGACTGTGATTCTTATTACAGCAATTTAGGGCAACAGTTACTGACGCCTGTCTGTTTAGGCATGGGTTTTAAAAATGAAATGAATCATTTCCAACGTTAAAATAGAGAAAAAGGGAGAGCAACCTTGTGTTCGGAACCTTGCAGGATTTGGCTGTGACAGGCCCTTAGCAAACCCTGGCTGAGCGAACTCACTCCTCTCTTCCCAGCCTCTCAAGCCTGTTTTACACACCACATTATGACAAGTTTTATTTGCAGGCAAAGTTGATCACTGTGTTATACATTCAGTTGAATGGACACTCAGACCTTTGGGCATTAAATTCCCGAAAGATTTCAGTATCACGAGAAATGGAAGGCTGGATTAAGCCAGGAGAGCGAGCAGACAGGTTATGAATTACGGGAAGAGTTACAAGCAACTAGAACTCACCTGTAGATGATGCCTTTCTCGTGTAGGAACATGAGCGCCGAGATGATTTCCGCAGCATAGAAACGAGCTCGTGCTTCATCAAAACGACGAGACTTCTGAATGTGGAACATCAAGTCGCCCCCATTCACAAACTCCATCACAAAAAACAGACGATCCTGGATACAAGCACAAGACAGGATCCAATCAACGCTGGATTACCTTGGGCAGCAGTATGAGGCAACGAGGTTGTCAGATGGAGCTACGTCCTGACAGGGGTCTGGGGGACTAGGTCCCTGGGAGGAGGTAGGGGCTACTACCTGAATCACCTTTAATTTCTACACTAAGTAAAAAGTAGAGAAGGCATCAGAAGCCTTTGGTTCCAGTTCTAGTTCTGTACCTCAACTGACATGTAACCTTGAACTTCATTTCTCTAGACCTCCAACATTAGTAAAGCGAGGACACTGATGCTGTTTCTACCCAAATCACAGGGCTTTATAAGCTGGAAGAGAGCAAAATAATTTGAAAAATACATGCCTTTTGCCTGGACTATTCAGGTTAATAATAGGAAGCAAAGGACATCTAACAGTGCCTTAAGCCATCACACCTGGACAGAGAACAATCACAGAAAAAGGAAGATGCTTTGGACAAATCAGCCAAATAGCAGTCTAATGATGCCTGAGAGTAGCCCCAGTGTTTGAAATCCCATTCAGCCCACCAGAAGATTTCCTGAGTCAGGAGTGGGAACATAAAGACAAGGAGATGCTGTCTCTATTGTAGATGGTAGCATCATCGCAGCAGGTGAAACAGCCTCTTTAAAAAGTGATTGATACTGCTCTGGCCAGTGTGGCTCAGTTGGTTGGGCATTGACCTGCAAACTGAAAGGTTATCAGTTCGATTCCCAGTCCGGGTACATGCCTGGGTTTCAGGCTTTGTGCTCTGCCTCTGTCAGGGTGCATGCAGAAGGCAACCGATTCATGTTTCTTTCACTGTCTTTCTCTCTTTCTTCCCCCTCTCTAAAATAAAATAAAATAATAGATATGAAAAAATGTCACTTTAAAAAGGGATTGATAGCCCTGGCTGATGTGACTCAGTGGACTGAGTGCCAGCCTGCGAATCAAAAGGTCGCCGGTTCGATTCCCAGTCAGGGTACATGCCTGGGTTGCGGGCCAGGTCCCATTTGGGGGCAAACAAGAGGCAACCAATCAATGTTTCTCTCGCACATCGATGTTTCTTTCCCTCTCTTTCTCCCTCCCTTTTCCCCTCTCTGAAAATAAATAAATAAAATCTTTAACAAAAAATGTGACTGATACTGTGTACTAAATTACTGCACAAGTGGTATGAATAAAGTCCTGTGCAAATTAAGACTGCTTGATGAAATAAATGTTTAGGTCTCAATTAAAAATTGATGTCCCCAAGATTGACAGTGTCCAACGCTTTGTTTCAGCAGCCTCTAAGATCAATGGATTTCCTCCCTCCCTACAAGTAACATTTATGAGTCCCAGGTTAGCCAGGTGTTAAATTAGGTGGTGGGAACCCAGCAGAGTAAACAGGCATAAAACAGACACAGCCTCTACACATAGAGAGTATGGTATGAGAGACACACATTACTTTAAAAAAAGTTCACATAAACAAGCTACGTTACAAATTCTGGTAAATCCTGAGAAGGAAATGTGGAGGAAGCTAGGAGATCCAGTCACCTGCTTGAGGGTCAGGGGAGGTGTCTCTGAGCAGTGGCCTGTCAGCTAAGGCCTGAAGGGTGAATATAATCTGGCCTGGAGGTCGGTCTTTGAGGTAGGAGGGAGGGTGAAATGTTATTTGGTAAGGAAATCGGTACCTTACCCATTCACAGAGGGGTGCACACCAAGAACCCATCTTTATCTGTGGTTTTACGCGTCACTAGCTTTGCTCTGAGTGTTACGGCTGAGCTGGAAACACAGATTGTGTGTGTTCTCGCTCCCAGATTCATCACTAGTTTAATCAGGCCCATCTCGATTAGAAGACTCTACAACTGATCACCTCCCAGTCCTGATTTTAAGACCTTAATTAGAAAGGAAAAAAAAAAATCCCTTGTATCTAGGAAACGACTTTCTCTGCTAAGAAGCAGCAAGAATTTAAGGGTGAGAGGGAGTGACAAGATCCACAGCCACAAAAACAAAACCAAATGACGACACAACAGTTCTCAAGGTTGGTCAGCCTGGCGGAGCCAACCAAAAGCTGAATACAGCAAGCTGTCTGACTACGCTACCAGCCTTCTCTGATGGGACTGACAAGGAGGGGGAAGCAGAGTTGGGTGGGACAAGCTTGGGTGACAATGGTGTCCCACATTTGCTATGGGAAGGATTCAGGTGAGCAGTGGGGTGGGGGCTAAGCATGCGGTTGAGGTGGTCTAAGAGCTGCATCTGCACAGGCAGTCATTCCGCTGATGTTGTGTTCATTTGCAGGGGGCCGTGGGGGTGGGGGGGGGGCACTGTAAAGATGACCCAGGCAGTAAAGCCGCCCTGAACCACCCCACCCACAAGTAGGTCAGCCCCACACATTTTTTGGTTAACCAGTCTGTTCACTTTCTTCCTGGCTGTGACTAGCAGAGTCATGTGAAATCCAATAGCCTGAAACACCTGATTCCTGGAATGGGGTCACCAGGTGAGTGGCTATTCTGGGAGTCAGTGGGCTTTCCTCGAGTTGCCAAGGCAACAGGAGTCAAAAGATGAGGGTATTCCAAGGGAAATTTCATCCACTTCTAGTTCCCCCCCAAAACACTGTCCTATCTCAAGTTTGAAAAGCCAGACCTGGGGCTGAACTCCAGATCTGGGGGGGAGGAAATACTGCCTTCTAATCCTGCTCATTCTCCTCCTCCTCAGGCTCCCGGCCCAGCCCTGGAGGCAGATTCTCAGATAATGGGGGGGGGGGGGTGAGGAGGCATGTGTACCTATGATACACAGCACAGAGGTCATATGCTTTAGAACTGTGAAAATAGGGGATTCTTTTCATTCTGTCTCATTCCCAGCCTCCTGTCTGGAGCCACCTAGAACAGTGGGTATGACTCACAGCCCGCAGGCTACACGGAACAAGCAAGCAGGAAGTAGAAACTAGTCAGCTGAGATACAATATTTAACCAAAAGCAACGGTCCATCCTACCAAAGGCCTAAAATAATGTCACAAGGTAGAAAAATAAAAACACGTTTACCAACTAGCCAAATGTTTGCTGTGTGAAAATGCTCTATTTACACGCACTTGTCTTATTTAAAATACCTGCCGCAGAGGTTAAAATTGGCAATTATTCTGACATTTCTTTTGCAGAGGAGATAAATAACAAAAATCTCCCGCTTTTTGCAAAGAAGATCCACTCATCACGAGGTGGTGGCAATGGTGTTGAGTGAGGTGAGGGGCCATCATCAGAAAAAGAATTTCATTAAACGTGTCCACGGGGGAGGCTTCTAGAAAGTGTGTGACAAACAGTAGTGGCTGCCAGTGACTGTGGTGAGGAAGATGCATTCAGCTAAAAAAATAAAAAAGGTCATAAACGTGAATGATTTCAGTTAAGGCCGAGATGCAGATATGCACAGAAAGGACAAAAAGCGACCTCGACAGTGACAGAAGTTAGCTTTTGGTTACGGGATCTGGGGTGACACTTATCTCTTCTTTATTTTTTTCAGTATCTCTGAAGGTCTCTAGGCTAAGTGTGAATTACTTTTATAATTAGAAACGTAACGAAGTCACAGGGACTTCCTCCACATTTTTGAAATTTTCATCTGGAAGATGAAAAATGGGAGATTGAAAAGGTACAATTTGAGCAACTCTTAGCCAGGGGGTGGAGGGAAGTGGCTCTGGAAAGGGGCCTTCGCGTCCCTTGCTGCCCACTATTAAGGGCGGCTGCTAGCTGCCTTCGCCCTTAGTGGCCTTTCTGATGCCTGAAGTCACCAGGCCGTCAGGCTTGTTGGAACGGCATCCAGAATGACACTGTACTGGCTCTGGCTTGTTCCCAGGGCTCCACTGGGAGCACAGGGCCTGGGCTCTGGTCTGCGCGCTGAGGCTTTCAGAGATCTTTTATGCTTCCTCTAAGGTTCTCAACAAGAAGGGATGTTTTCTAAGCACGCACCATGCCAGGTCCTGGGGCGGGGACCAAGTGCTGTAAAATGAATGGGATCCCACGCTTGTTCCCAGGAAGCTCACAGACGTGTGGAAAGAGCACACCACCCACAGTGTGCTAAGGGCAGCGGAGGGGCTCAGGGGGTGTCACGGGGACCCATGGCAGGGGCCTCTGAGCAGCCAGGGGGTGGGATTTGGACAAGGCTGCTAAGAGGAGCCAATTGTCCAGCTTGAAGGATGAGGAAGCACAGTCAGGCTGGGGTGGGGATGGAAGGGGGAGGGATCAAGGTGAATGAACAGGTGAAGCGTCAGGTGTGAGGCAGGATGTAGTGACTGCAAAGGGTGATGTCCCCAAAGGCTGAGGCTGCCGAGTGTGGGGCATCCCTGGAACACAGACTGCTGCTTTCATAACCGAGTGTTGGTAGAAAAAAAGCAGAAGCGGAGTTGTGGTGCTTCCTTTCACCCCACCCCCGGGTCACCCACAAGAGAACACTGAAGGACTCAGTCCTGTTAATACACACGGTTGGTCTCTACCATAATTACAGGCCCAGCACCGGAGCTAAAACAGATGGCAGCTATGGAGCCTGGCTTGCAAAAGGCTCCAGGAAGTGTCGGAATGTGCCTACTTACCACATGTAATAAAACATCAGCTACAAAAACGAGTCGCTCCGGCGAAGTGTTACTTCTCAGCGCGAATTCCATCAACCTGAAGGAAACCTTTCACGTGTGGCGACCGCCCTGTACAAGGCCGAGGCCCGTTTTTGAAGTTTTGAAAGGAGGCGGAATACAGCTTCTGCCTTCGACTGCACTGTGGGTCTGTGTCTGCTCTGGCGCGGGCCATTGTAAAGGAAGGCTCGCTGGAGGGTTCCTGAGGCGAGAGCTGCCCTGGAATGGTATCTTTTTATGGCGGCGTACATGTGTTTTAAAAAGAACAAATGCTTTCTTTTGCAAATATAATAAAAAAAAAAAAGAAACTGGTCTCACCGATTACTGGACAAACACTAGGTCATACATACTTCACAAACGCGACTGTGAGGCAACCAGAGGAAGTGCTTCTGGGATCCTTTCGTATAGGGAGGCAGGGCAGGGTGGGTTAAGGTTGTCATGAGTCACTTCTGGGGCAGGGAAGAGCTTCCAAATCCCACCCAGGGCAGCGATAGCAAAGACGGCCCCTTCTACATTGAAGTCTGTGTAGGTGGCTAAGCCTCTGTGGACAGCCGTTCCAGTATTTCTCAAGCCTGATCTCCTCGAATCTGAGCCCGGACATCTGCCCAGCTTTCTCCAGGCCTCTGGTGGCTCCAAGGTCAATTTTGCCCTGACCTCCCTGGTAGAACCGAAGGTCCCGGAGACTGGCTTAACCTTAGTTCTGAAGACAAATGGCCCCGTCCTTTGTCTCTCCCTCCTCTTTTGTCCTTGATTCGTCTAACCACAAATGTAAGTCATTAAGACAGATGAAGAACACCTGGGGGAATAAAAGCAACTCAGACATCCCTTTGTCCCACACTCTGCTGGTGTGAGTTACAGGAGGCCCAGGAGCTGGTGCCTGCTTAATAACAGAACTCCTGTCGTCACCTGCCTGGCTCCATTAACCCTCTGGAGCCTGGGCCAAGCCTGCCCTGGCTGTTATCAGTTCAGGACTGTTACTTTTCCAGGCCACAGGGGATAAAAATATCCCCTGAACAGACAGTGTCGGTATAAGCAGTGTACATGCCCTAAAGCCCCTCATAAGGACTGATGGGCAACGGCATGAAGGAAAGATTCAAGACAGACCAGCTGGTCTGATGAAAGTGACATGCTAAGATAGTACCTGTGGGACAAGATGGCACTGTCTCAGAAGGGTGACTGTGGAGTGAGCAGGAGCCAGAGAGGAGTTCCCTTGGGATCACTGTGGTAGACACCTTTGGGGGTGACTGTTTCGCTCCCTGATCCTTTTCTCAGAGACCGGCTCTGGCATGGTCACGTGGGCAAGTGCTGGACATCCTACAAACGGCTGGTTAGACCAGGCTGGGCTTCCCACAGTCTCTTTCCCAGAAAACTGAAACTGAGATGTTGTTTTAGTTTAAGCAGGAAATAAGGAAACACGAGTTAGGGAGCTGAGGCCGCCTTCGTGGTGGGAACACATGGAATGTCTGTGTCTATCAGAGTGGTGAAGTCCTGATGAACAAACGACCAGACGGACAGGGGAGAGGAACAAAGGAGACACAGAGTGAGGCAGAGACCAGAGATCAGGGAGGGGGAGGCTGAGAAGAAAACCTGGGTTCCGCACGTCCTTCCACGTCAGAGCCCTGGAGAGACCCGGCCAGTGCCTGCCCTGGCATCCCTGAGACATCCCCTTTATCTCTGAGTCTTCAGTGGCACCCTGGTGAAGTTGCTTTCTGTTACTTGCGACCAGGAAAATGTTAACTGAAACACACACTGTGTTAACTGAAACACACACTGACTTTTAAGGGGCAGGAGGCGTCCTTATTTATAAACCCGGGGCTATAACAGGGATGGTGTGAAGATTAAACCAGAAGTGCCTCACACAGCATGAGGCCCAGAAAAGAACCTCAACAAGCAGGAGCTATTGTTATCACGACTTCACACAAGGAGACCAACACTGACTCTAGGAGACCTTGTGCCCAGCGTGCAAGTCCTGGTGTCACCAAGAGGCAGCACAGCCCTGAGGTCAGGGCCAGGGCTCTGGGGCCTGAGATGTGAAAGCAGCTCCTGCTGTGCTGTTTTTCTTTTCTCTCTCAAAATCTCGTCTGCAAAATGGGGATAATAAAACGACTGAACAGACAGGCGTGTGAGGACGGAATGACTTAAGCTGAGAGTTTCAAACAGTGCCCGGAACACAGGGAGTGCTCAATAAATGTTAGCAATGATTAATATCGCCCTCCTCATCGGGTCCACCTCCGCTGCCACTGCACCACTGCAGCCACCTGCTCCGGGGCTCTGGGTCGATGGGAGCAGCTGCAGCATCCTCAGCGGAGAGCTGCCAGACATGGAGGCAGAGATGGTGCCTCGTGCGCGGGCGCTCTCAGATTGGCCAGTAAAGAGGAGTAAAAATGACGGTAGAAACAGCAACGGCAGCAGCCCTGCTGACTCAGGGTGAGACAGGAATCTATACGGTTCAAAAAGTCAGGAGGACACCTAGGCCAGCAGCAGGGGCGAAGGGGCGTTTCCTGATACCATGTGATCATGACCTTGGCCTGCAGGGCTTTTCTTTCTGAGAAGCGATAACGAAGCAAGGGGTCACAAAACTGGATCTGATAACCAAAATACGCTAACCAAAGTTTCAGGGCTGGTAAGTTTTCTGGTTCTCTGAGATCAGATGATAATTCATATCCTCTATTTCAGGAGTTTATGATCATGCTCATTTTGATCATTGCAAAGCAAATGTGCTACCGCAGAAGCACATTATAGCAAGACTTTTTTAGTAGCTAATCTTCTCTTCTATAAAGTTGACTCATTCTTAACAACAAAATGAAAGATTTTTCTGTTTACAGCAAGACTCCACAGTCCCTACAACCTACACATATAAATCTTATTTAAAGATGTGAAGATGCAGATTACTTTTTGGAAATAATTCAAAGACTAGAAACAACAGTAAAGGTTAATGACTGATTTAAGTATTGCTTCAAAGCAATGTCCAGCTGGGAGCCACATCTAGACATATTTACCCAAGTTTTAAGAATTGCTTTGAAATTATTTCTAAATAAATCGACCCTGTATTGAAAGCTGCAGAGCGCTCCTACTGCTGCTGCAGACGAGGGGAAGGAAGCCTCCAGTCGTAGCCCTGTGCTGAACTTCTTACAAGTGCCCCTTGCGTTATGATCCCTTTCCAGCGAAGTCAGCTGCAGGGTGAAGACAGAGTTCAAATCAACAGGAAGCAGTCACTGACGTCAAGGAGGTCACAGTGGAAAAGCACCCTCCTGAGGAAATTCGATTGTGCCACGCCCGAACTAGAAATGACTTGAATGTAACCACATTAGGAATGATTGCAAAGGCTTTAAGGAAGAAACAAGGAGAGAGAATGTAATAGCTTCCTTTTTTTTTTTTTTTTAACGTATTTTGGGTTGCCCAGAAGATAGCAGAAGTTAATCCAATCACCCAGCAGCCCACCCCTGTCAAGCCCGGGGCACGACTCCTCCTGTCTTAGCTCAGAGACCCGTCTCTGGGAAGGAGAAATATGTCTCCAATATCACGAGCCCTTAGGAGCTTGCATTTCAAACCTGAAGGAACACAACGGCCCTCTTGTCAAAGACCAAGTGTTTTCCTTGTAAACTAGATGCGCCATGGCCACCTCTTGTAATGAAACGCGACGAGGCTCCCTGGCATATACACCGGACGAGGGGACAACGAGGCAATCTACGCTGTGAGGCGTCTGGGGCAGGATGTCCTTGATGCATAAATAAGCAGTTAGCACATGATCGGGGACACAGCAAAGTCGGAGCGCAAGACCTCCCTTCCTGGCAGAGTCCCTTTGATGTCCCCCACGCACCTTCCCCTGTACCATTGTGCTGAGCCACCCCAGCTTTACGCACTTGGTCTTGTTTTCTGTGAGAGACCTGAAACCTCTGAAGGCAGAGCCCAGATGCCAGCAAGCACAGTGCCCGGACCTGGGGAGGGCCAGTAAGCCCTTTGGATGCTAACACGGCAGGGGGAGATTTTGTTTCCTGATACAATTTAAACCAGGATGTCAGGGAAGCTGGAACAAACTGCCAAGATGAGCTCTAGCCGTATACTTTATGTAACTAAAGTGCCAATAAGTGAAGCACCGAGCCTGCAGTTAAAAGAATTTGTGGAAAGATCAAGAAGAGCGGCAGGTCTTGCTTGATGCCACTTCGGTCTCTTTTACTTATGAAGTTTTGGTTTCTCTCTGTTCATAACAGTGATTCTATGTTCATAGTTGAAATGTACTGCCACCAACACCTTCTTCTACACTGGCTGGAAAAATGCTTTTTCAAGTTCTGCTGATCACGGACAGGCACCCCTGTAAATTCAGGGTGGGGATGATGATTTCCATAACATGCCACCCCTTCCGCGCCTTGATGGAAAACTGGCCCTATCACTATGAAATGCCCCCGCAAGAGAGGCTGCGGGGTTTCCGCTGCTTTCTTTCCCCGCGCTGCAGCACCCACAGCTGTCAGGGGCGCCCAAGCTTCTCTGTCCACAGCTCAGGAAACAAAAGACAAAGACAACGCTTATGTTTTATAAGGAAGATCTGACACACTTTGCTTTGGCTTCTAAAAAGTAAGGTGATCTTCTAGCCCACTTGATTTCTCACATCCAGGGCAGACCGCCTGACACTCAGGGAAGGCAGTGATTTTCAACGCGGGAGATTCTTCCCGCCCAGAGATGCTTCCAACCCTACCATGCACAGGACAGACCCCCATAGCAAAGGACTTTCCCACCCCAAATGTTAGCAGTGAGCAAGTGACATCACATTACACAAATGAGTTAATATTATTATTATTATATTATTACTCTGTGGGTTGTTTTTTTTTTTTTTTGCTAGAAAGGTTGAAAATTAACTAGCCATTTGTAGACATGTTGGTGAAGATCAAGGTGGTGGGGACAAAGTTCTGGGCCAGGTGGAAGGGAACTTCCTCCTTCAGATCTGTCCTGAAGGCTGAGTAAGGAGGGACAAGTTAATGAACAGGCCTCGACTCTACAGACTTCAGAAGAGAGCCTCAACCAGTCTCTGGGTCAACTCCCCCTTATCTGCTCCCTGCTCTGTTGATTGTGTCTAATTCAACTGAACTGCCTTTCACCGCTGGCCTAGAAGGCCTGGGCTATTTCCACACCACACCAGACCACGGCTCAGTGCGCTCCCTCGGGGTCAGGGGTGCGGGCGCGGAAGGGAAACCTGGACGCAGACTGGTCCACAGCACAGAAAGAGAAAACCAGGTTCTGGGGGTGGCGGGGAGTTTGGCTAGAACAACTTCCCACTGTTGTTTTGGTTGGGAATTACACGTGACATCATTTTAATGCTTAAAATATATACCACACACCGTAAGAATGGAATCAAGAGACTCTTGGAAGAGTCCCAAGACTCCCTTCATAACATCTAAGCAATAAATCATTCCAGGCCATCCTAAAGAAGTGGCGGGGGGCGGGGGGGAGTGAGCAGTCAATACAGCGTGCTCTTGGGCCCTACAAATACACTAAAGGTTGGACAACTCCCAAAGGAGACAGGAACTCCCTGGGTGGCCCTGAGGGGAAGACAGGGCAGGCCATAGCCCCCCAGTGGTGGGGAGGGTGTGTCTGCAAGGTATCAGCTGCCAGCAGAGGCAGGAAGAAGAGAGTGCCCAGCCTGCACAACAGTTAATACAGGAGGGGGGGAGAGGAGGCGGGGGCTGCTCGGTGCCCCTGCAGCCTCATGCGGGGGCTGTCGGTGCCGGGGCCAGTCGGCCCAGCGGGACAAGGAAGACTGTACAGACAGCAACGGTGAGCAGGCGGGGCTGCTGCTCTTCCCATGACTTCCGCTTTGGGCCTGCCAAGCACAGTAGTGCCAGGGAGCCCGCCCTGGGGCAGAGTCAGTGCGACAGCTTGGGCCTCCTCCCAGTGATCTCCAGCAGACTGCAAATTCACTGCACCCCATGGAAAGGAAAGTGTGCTTCATATGCAAATACAGCTTCAAGACAAGTCCCTTCTAAGCAGATGGCTGCTCTGAGCCTGCCCTAAATAGCAATGCCCAGACTGCTACGGTGACCAGCTAGCTACATGAGGAACAGCCTGCTCAGGCCTGTGAGGGCCCCGGAACACTGGAGCCAACAGGGGAGGGTCTCTACTGTGTTTTCCTCATGGCTGTGTCCTCAGGGCTTGGACAGAGCCCCTTGCCTCGAAGGCCCTCAGAGCACATTTGCTGATGGAAAGGACACCTTGGGTCCTTACCTATCTGTGGGTGACTCTCTGTTCTTCCAAGTGGCTAAGTTTATGCTGCTAGGCATGGTGGATTCTGTTGTGAGAGGCCCCGGAAAGTTCTAGGGACTAGAAGACATGGACAAAGCTGAGCTTCTACTAGGAATGAAGTAATTAAGAAAAACATAAGTATTGCAAAACTAGAATATATTATGGTCTGTGGTTTCTGCCAGAGCAGTCAGCTTTTTTAAAGGTGCACAGTTCTGCTTTCTGGGTCGGGAGGGTGGCCCACTGTGGCTACTTACAGGTATGGCTTCAGGCCCTATCCGGAAGGTCCTAGTCAGTTAAGGCAGGGATCAACCCAACATCCTGGGGACACACCTCAGGCCACCCCACAATGCTGCTCCAAGCTCAGATGCTAGTTGGTCTGTTAGTCTTATAGCCACTCTGGTTGTGTGCCCAATGAAAGACTGGCACGTAGGTAAGCTGTCTCCAGAGTCCCATATTCATTTTCGACGGCCTTTCCTCTTATATGTGGTGACTGCCTTTGCTCCACACCATCTACTGCCCATTGCTGTTCCACGTGGAGCGGCTGCTCCTCCCAGCTAGACCAAGGGTTGAGAGAACTGTTTCTTTCTCCTCGCACTCAGTCAGTGTGATGGACTCTCACTGAGCTATTTGGCAGAAAGCCGACCACATTTTTATTCCAAGAGCCTGTCCTGGCAGCTCAAGTCCAGTGCTTTGATACAGGGCCCCGTGAAGGCCAGAACGTCTGTGGTTTGGCAGCCCCCGCCACAGCCACAGAAAACCACAGCCAAGACTCCCCACCCAAGAGCCCCGTCAGCTGCGGGGAAGCACAGGCCACCCCCGACCCTGGCAAGCCTCGGGCATGTCAGCAGAACCCATGGACCTTCTTACCAAATGGGTGGTGGGTTTACGCCATCTCTAGGTCATCAGTAATGACAGTGGTGAGTGACATCAAGGCCAGTTACAGGGGAATAACCTCAAACTGAAGAAGCCGTGCCAACCTTACCAAATTCTTTTGTCATCCTGAGGATCCTGGCAGGCCCCCCAAACGAGAGCCAAAGGAACAGTGTGCATCTCAGCTTTCCTCACTGCTGACTCATTTTCATGGCCCTGTTTACCCACAGAAAACTGGAAAGCCTGGGAGCCCGAGAGGACAAGGCAGAGGTCCCAAATAACCCCCTGGAAGCCCTGGGCCTGGAGTTGGCCTGGGTGCATTTCGTCCCCAGATGGAACACTATTAATAGTTGGGAACATGCCCAATTGGGAAACACCATGTTCTGGCTCATTTTCTATTTCCGTCTGAGCCACAGGCAGACTACAACAGATGACCCGTAAGCGGCCCAAATCGTGTTTGTGGCAGCAATTGCTCAGGGAAAAGGGGACACCTAGTTCCCAACACCTAAGAGAAAATAGCCTTAGGTGATTCATAAAAGGCCATACACGCACACACACATATATGTATATATATGTATATGCACATATATAGTGAAAACTGCCTGATTCCTACCTAATGTGACCATTGACTATTCTTAGCTACGCACATGCCAGAGCGAGCACATTTCTATCTGTGGTGCGGCGGACATGGCGTAGATTATTGAGCTGCACGACCTGGTTAAGAGACCATGGTCTGACTCTTGCTTGCGGTGTGACCTGGGGTAAGTTATTTGACTCCTCCGGACGTTAACTACCAGATCTTTAAAATGAGGGTAATAGTATCTATACCTCCTGGGATTGTTTTGGGCATTAAGTTAAATATTTCATTCAACAGATGTTTACGGAATATCGGCATGTGCACCTCGACAGACACTGGTAATGAACAGAAGCATCGGAAACATACACCAGGGTCTCAAAGAGCAGCAGCTGCTGTGACTTCGTCCTTCACCTGGCCGTTCTGCGAAGCTCCGGCCAGCGAGGCTCTGAGCATCGACCGGCTCTCCTAAGGCCTTGACTGAGGGAGGTCCTTCGGAACCCTCCTCCCCGTGGAGGGAAAAGTCTTCCAGCTTTTTCGGCTGCACTTCGCCTCTCCTCACCAGCCCACCATCACAGGGATGACACTGCTGTGGAGCCAAGTGTGCCTTCTCGTCCCCCAGGCCAGTCGCTGGCAGCAGCTCAGCGGACAAACAGTTGCTGAACCCTCAGGGAAGAGAAGGAGCTAGAGGGCCCACCTGCAGGCAGGGCCCCACTGGGCCACGCAGGGCTACAGGGCAGCCTCCCATCCCCGTGTGCCCAAAGCCAGCCTGAGGGCCACTCTCTGGGGGTGTTTCTGCCAACAGGTCCCTGGTGGACGAACACAGGATTTAAGAAAAGGTGCTTATAAAAGAAAAATCAAAGGCAGGGAGCCTCCTAAAGACAAGCAGAATTAGAACCCAGAACTTGCATACTAAAGGTCACGGTGTAGTCGCCTGTCTGATGCAGTTCTGGAAGGTTCACTCCAGGGTCACGGGACTATTTTGCATCTACTTTTTTTGTGTGTCTCTTCGTCTTGTACACACACACCCACTCCTTTGCTATGATGTAATATAACAAGGGAGAAAAGACAGAGCAAAGAATGTTTTCCTAACATATTCTAAGCGTGATTTCGGGAGACTGAAATCATTTTGCACAAGCAGTGTAAGTGGACAGCATTCAGTCCATGGGATTCCTGGACCTCCTGACCTTCGGAGGCAGGATTTCGGTTTTGCTGAGTGATACCCGAGGAGCGGCTTCTTATGGAAAGCAATGCCCCTGCCAGGAACACCAGGCACCTCACTTTGAGGGCGACCCTTGCAGGCTGACAGCCGACAGACACCTGTCAGTCAGTAGCCCAGGTGTCCTCAGGAAAGAACTAACAGGTAGAGGACCAGGGGTTGGTCTCTGTACAGAGAGGGTGGGTGCACCTGTGGCCCACCCTACAGGCGTGCGGTGCATCACAAATGTGAATCTGAGCATTCCCAGCAATGAGGCTCAGCTGTGGCTCAGTGTTTGGACTTGGCCCCGGCCCTGCTGAGCAGAGGCAGTTCTGGGGCGGGCACAGCGTGCGGTGTTTTCTAAACGGAAACCTTTGCTTCAATAAACTGGGTCCCTGAACAAAGACAGAAGCATCTGACCAGCATTTACTCTGCCGCTCCCCTTCCTGCTGCGGCTGCCTTTGTTCTTTCCCCTGGGCACCAAGCAGAGGGCAGCAGGAGGGGAGAGCCAGAATGGAAGCCCTTGGGGGCTGTGGGAGGGAGGGCCCAGATTCCAGGCCTTAAATGCCCAGGGGCCCAGCTGCCAACACAGCAGTCACTGATTAGGATGAAAGGCGTGTGAAGGGAGTGCAACCTGAGAGAGCAGGGAGGCTGGCATTGCTAGGCCTGCACCCCTGATGGGCCCTCCCTGGCTTAGTAACACCTCCCTCCTCTTACCCCCATTGTGAAAGGAGTATAACCACATTATCAAAATTGGTAAACAGAAAAAACAAGCAAAAAGATCACCCATAATTTCACTACCTTCTCACAGTCCCGGGTAGATTATTGGCAGCATTTCCTTCCAGTCCTTTTTTGGAGGAGGGGCCAGGTTTGGCAGTTCACTGATGCTGACACAGGCTAGTAATCCTCACGAATTCCGTGTTATTTCCGGGCCTCTAACCTCCTAGTTCCACCCTATGTTGTACTGAATTTTGGGCAAGCAACTCAACGGCTCAGTGCTTCCCCTGACCACTCAGCAAAGTTAAGGCGATCGCTGCCTGTCTCACAGGGCTGTGGGGGAAGCTGCGCGCAGTACCAACCCACGTCAGGGGCTGGTGGTGGTGGCTGACACACGGCCTCTGAACTGCTGGCTATTCAATGGTCTCTTGACTGGCTGAAAAGTCTTCACCCAATACTGTAGTTTTTAAGTAAACTTCTATTGCGGAATGCTGAAGTTGTGCCCAATATTTTCCCATTATAAATAATGCATTGAAAATTAAACCTCCTTATGCATATCACTAATTTTATATTCTTTATACTATTTTCTTAGGCTAGATTATCAAAAATAAAATCAATAGATCCAAGAGTATAAACATTTTTGTGAGTCTTGATTCAGATGATCAAATTACTCACAAACTGTTAGGATTTACAATGCTATCAGAAACTTACCAGGGTGACAATTAATGATATACTTGCAAGTAACATGTATTATTATGCAAAACTCAGGGGCAATAACTTATGGGCTAACAATCCTATGTAGCCAACTCAATAAATAATGTAGGAAATTTGCTTATTTATTTATTTTTTCCCAAGAACCAAAGGAGTTCCAAAATTCCTACTTTGGGGGGTGTTTGCTATCCCCTCCATTGTGGACTCTGTGCTGACCACTGGGGAAGCCCCAGACATTTTTCTTTGGGGGGGAAGGAGGGGTACAGCCCTTGCACCCATGCCCTTTGAAGAGTACTGCACATGCACACAGCCGTCTGCATCCTCTCCTTTAGTCTTCCCCGAAATCCTGCTTCCATTCTAATTAACCGTGAGGGCTGTAGGCTCAAAGGAATTTAAGGCGGGCTGGAGTCATTTGGACAGAGGAAAACAAAGCTGGAAGACCTCGGGTCTTCTATTGCCAAGGGTAATGCAGCAGGCTGGAGGGCGCTTAAGCAGAGGCTGAATCAACGACCTAAATGTGGTAAGAGACGACATGTGACCCCTGGGGCTGGGGCCGAGGTGCGGCCTGGGCTCCAGAGTCAGCCTGACTCAGAGCTGAACCTTGTCTCCACCACCTGCAGCCTAAGGGAACCTCAGCAAAGGACCCTCCCCCTTTCGCAAGGCCTCACAGGCACTCATTCCACAGGGCTGGATGGGAGATGAGAGCCTTTCTACGGGGTCTTCACAACAAGGAGACTTTGCAGGCAGCTGGGGCGTGATGCCAACACCTCACTTCTGAATTCTTCTGGGAGGTGGGGGGTGACACAGCTCAGCATTACACACTGGCCAGCATCTCACTGCAGAGGCCGGGCCTGCTAAGCTGAGTAGCTGAGAAGTAATAACCTACCTGCCGTGATTTCTCATCGTAACTAACATGCTCTGTTCTTTACAGTCAGTTCTTCAACGGCAAATGGGGATAGTTACTGAGGATTTCTGACAGATGGACAGTCACACAGCAAGTGAATGCCATGTGGATTATGGAGTCTGATGCCTTGCACACCTGAGAAGTCATAAACTATCGTGAAATGAAAGTCGTTCATCTCTGTCTCAGCGTGACAAAGACTCATTTGATTGTTTTCCATTGGTTCCCGCCACTGTATCACCTGGACTTAGGGCAGTAGAAAATTCCCTTTATCCTTTGCTTTGGAGAGATCTACTGCAAAAGACAAATTCTAAAACCTACTGTCAGTTTCCATCTCTGGAGAAATAAAAATCACCTGGCAGTAACGACTGCCATCTTGTGGCCACACATGGAACTGCCACCAGGAAAAAGCCAACGCTAATGAAGGCTTAACCTGCCTGATGAACACTGGGATTCCCATGTGGCCACTAATATTTTGGTGTATTGTACACTTCATTCTCTCCTAGGAAATTCTGCAGTGTATACACTACTGTCACTGGCCTCCTAATCTGTTCCAAGCCAATTTCTTGTTCTACTTTACCATAACAAACTCTGACTGCTGGTGACCCCTCGGACCACTTCTGCAGAATCACAGGACTCCCTGGAGCTGGGTGTGAGTCCCTCCTTATTTGTTCACTCACGTCGTTTGAACCAACAGCCACTGCATGACCAGACGCAGTTCACCGAATGCATCCACTGTCTGACTCAAAGGTCATCGCTGATACAGATCATCTACCCTAACGTCACAGGCAACCACTGCTCTTTGGCTCAGGCCTGGGAAGACGACCTGAGTCATAGCTGCCCTGTCACTGGCAGAACCTGGCATTCGGCAGACACCAGGCACAAGGCTCGAGTCGCAATGCAGGCAGCGACCAGTATCGCCCACCAAATGGTTCCATCCTTCCTCCCAAGGGTGTTTCACCCTCAGCCCCCACCCACGCGTCTCCGAGGAAACAGCTGGATGAGGGGGTGAGGATGAGAAAGGGCTTTATGCAGGCAAAGTGCAGAGCACAGCAATAGGGTTTCGGGGGCACTCTAGGTGGCAGTGGAGGACAGCAGAACTGGAATTCCACAGGGACCGTGCACCCCAGGCATAGGGACAGAGAACCAGGGGTAAGGCAACAGGGGCAGCCTGGAATCCAGAGCATCTGGAGGAGTTGCAGACCCTGAGGTGAGGAGGGTGTGGTTTCAAGGAGTCCGGACCATGGGGAGAAAGGAGGGAGTGCAGGGGGAGTGTGGCCTAAGAAGCTATCAGCGGACACCCTAGCTCCTTCCGATGTGCTTGCACAGCATGGGAGTGCACGCTGCGTACCACCCTTAACACATGCTCCCGGCTCCAGGCTCTCAGTCTTCCCTGCCCACCCACTGTCCGGGCTGCACCTGTGTCCTTCACAACAAGGGTTTGAACAGAGGTGACCTTTAAACATCTGTGAAGGCTCAGCCTCACTCACAGCCAGAGAAATGCAAATTAGAACTCTTGGAGAAGCCGTTTTTTTAAATCTCTCCAATCACCAAAATGATAGAGAGCAGGCTGTGATGGGGGCTGGCAGGGTGGGAGTGTGAATTCAGAAATTCAGCAGGCGAGTGGTACGCGCCCAGGCACTGCAGTCTGACTGCCTGGTATCAAAACCTCGGCTACTTGGCAGCTAAATTTTTTGTGCCTCAGCTTCCTCATATTTAAATGGAGTCATGCTAATAGAAGTTACTTCATAGGGTCACTATAAGCATTAAATGAGATAATACACGCAAAGCATTTAGAACAGCACCCAGTATACACGTGGCAAAATGTTAGCCATCTGCCTTTTTTGCCATCTTGAAGCCTGTGGAGCCTGCCGGGAACAGGACTTCTACAACAACAAATATGTCTGGGAGGCTGTGGGCCAAGGCCATCTTTGCTGGCTATAAACGGGGTCTCTGCAACCAGAGGGAGCACACAGCTCTTCTTAAAATTGAAGGCGTTTATGCTCGAGATGACACTGAATTATCTAGGCAAGAGAGGTGCTTCTGTGTACAAAGCAAAGAACAGCACAGTGACTCCTGGTGGTAAACCAAACAAAACCAGAGTCATCTGGGGAAAGGTAACTCATGCGCATGGAAACAGTGCCATGGTTCGTGCTAAATTCCGAAGCAACCTTCCTGCTACGGCCATTGGACACAGAACCCGTGTAATGCTGTACCCCTCAGGGATTTAAACTTACTGATAAATAAATAACAACCCTGACTGTGTGGCTCTGTTGGGGGCCCTCTGGCAAAGCGAAGGATTCCAGGTTGGGGAACATGGTTGGGGTACAGGTCCAGTCCCTGGTCAGGATGAAAAGGGGAGCCAACTGATGGATGTTTCCTCTCACACATTGATGGTTCTCATCTTTTTCTCCATCCCTCCTCTCTCAAATAAGTAAACAAAATCTATTTTAAAGAGTAAATTTAAATAAATAAATAAACACATACATACATAATAAAAAAACGTTAGCCATCTTTAACCCGGGGGCGAGAAGACCAACTGGACTCAGTCAGAATTTTAAATGCGCATATTCTGACCAAGCAATGTGGCTTCTCACAGTGCCTCACAGAGCACCCACAGCACAATACGTACAGACAAAAGCACACGGGGGCTCCCTGCAGTACTGACTGGGAAAGAAGCCTGGGCATGACCTACATACAGCAATGAGAACAAGTTCAAGAAATTGTGTCACAGTCTTAAAAGGGAATACGATGCAGCCATTAAAAATGAGGCAGCAATGAATATATAAGTATGAAACCATCTCCAGGGTATATATTATTACATTTTCAACAAAAAAAGGTATAGAATGGTGGGCAATGTATATCACCATTTGTGTCTTTTAAAAAATAAATATGAATGCATATATGTGGTATGTATGTGCAAAACATCCCTTGAAAGGCTACTCATGAAATTAGTAATAATTATTTCTTTTAGAGAAAGGACATGGATATTAGAGGATGCTTCCATTACCTATTGCAAAAAAATCAGTTTTACAGTTGAAACATGCAACCTGGTGTGTCATAACCTCTGTTTAAACTTCTTCCATATGCTCTTAGTACTAAAATCCATGCTTTTTAACGCAGCCTATAAGGCCCTTCGGGTCTGGTTCCAACCACCTCTGCAGCTTCCGTTCTCACCAGGCCCCCCCTCAGCCTCCACACTTACTCCCCCTGCCTGTACCCACCCCATGGTCTCGCTCACTACTATACTGTGCGTGTGCTGTGACCTTCTGTGGCAGTGATTTTCAACAGGCGTGCTGCAAGAATTTTTAAAGCATGCAATACCTCACTATTTAGTCAGGGGCACTGACCTCTTTTCTCTTAGATTGTCAAATAAAAAAAATGACAACAGCCAACACAACAAGAGCCCTCCAGTGTGAATGTCCTGTCTTGAACCATAAATATACAGAGGTCATATAATGCAGTTGCATCTTATTGGGCATGTTGCATGATAAGGTTGCATCTGATTGGTTAATTCTTGGTACCAGAAATCTTTATATATAAGTATTGGCACCTGATTTTTTTTAAAGATTTTATTTATTTATTTTTAGAGAGAGGGGAAGGGAGGGAGAGAGGGAGAGAAACATCAATGTGTGGTTGCCTCTTGTGCACCCCCTGCTGGGGAGGGGGTGACCTGGCCCACAACACAGACATGTGCCCTGACTGGGAATTGAACCGGCAACCCTTTGGTTCACAGGCCCATGTTCAATCCACTAAGCTACACCGGCCAGGGCGACACCTGTTTTTTTAAAAAGTCACTTTGGAGAAAAAAGGGTAGGATATTACTACTATTATTATTAATTTGTAAATCAATCAAAATTATACCTCTTTTTTGTCTGGTGTACCACTGAATTTTAGTACTTAGTTCATGCGTCCCATGAGATGAAAAAGGTTGAAAATCACTGCTCTCTGGCACATCTGCCTTCATTCTCTTTTTGTCTAACGAGTTCTAACTCACCTTTCTGGTTCCCTGGAACTGCATGGCATCATCCCTGGATCAGGTGGGATGTCCCCACCCTGCTCTTGCCACCCCCTCTGCTGCCCTGATGGTAGCACAGACAAGGGACATGTCACAATATGTACAGATAAAAGCACCAGGGGACTCACTGCAACACTGATTGAAATAAAAGACTGGGCACGACCTAAATACAGCAACAGGAAACAGTGCCAGGATGCCTCTGATGACAAAAAGACTCTGCAATGCCTTGGCAGACCCTCTTGGTGGCTTCTCTGGAGCCATCTTCCCTCCTCACTGACCACCAAAGCCCAGTGCTAACTGAGCGGCACAGTGCCCTGCCCCAGGGGACCGGTCAGGGCTGGTAAGAGTCTGTCGTGGGAAACCAGCTTATCCTGGCTACATATTTGCTCTTCCAGCTTCCGTAGCAGCTAAGGGTGAGCAGGCGACTCAAGTCTAGAGAGAATTTTCTCTCACTGATAAAAGGAGAGTGGCCCACGAGGCCCTATGTCTCTGCCCCCATGGGTCCTCCTCCAGATGCTGCCACATGAGGTGTGATGTTTAGCACTTTGGCAAATAACTTGAGACCCCAAAGGAAAGAGATGTTCAATGTCATTGAGCAACTAAGCCAACCCTAACATTGCTGTCACCACATTCCTCCAGAAAAAAGTTTGTACTAAAGAATTAAACTCATTCTTCCCATTTATTGTATAAACCACTATTGTTCAGGTATTCTGTTAACTGCAGCCAAAAGCATTCCTAACTGCACACCATTGGAGGGTAGACAGACTTGAATCCTAGGATCAGTCCACAGAATAAAAGCACAGGTCCCTGATTAAGGCCAGGATCCCTGATTAAGGCCAGAAGCAATACCTTGGGGCATTACAGACCAAGGTGCCCTCTATGGGCCTACCCTGGTGTGAACTCTTATTAAGCCTGTAGGAGCAGAGCCAAGGTCAAACTCACCAAGATACGCAGCCCATGACATTTACTCTACTCTTAGACTTATATAACCTTCACTCTGCTAGAGAAGACTTACCTGTAAAGACCTTTACAATCTTAGGACACAACCCTCAGAGTGACCCTTCTTCAGGACAGCATGATTGAAAGTGGTTAGTTCACTGGTTTCCACGTTCTCCCACAGGTCATCAGAAGTCAGTGGGTACCTTCATATGGCCCTACCGTAGAAGCTCATCCCCCCCAAATTCCTGATATTCTACTTGATGAAATCCTCAACATCTTATTGTCTCAACTCTCTAGGAAAGGAGGCCATGGAGGCACTGAATACAAGTCATACTTACAGGAGTCTGAAAGCAGCAGAACAACTGAGTGAGGAAGGGGTGGTTGCGGGCCAAGGACAGGATCCTTTTCTCCGTCATGGTGCACTCCACATCGTCATCCTGCAGGATCACGTCCTTCTTCAGCACCTTCACAGCATAGAGGTCTCCCGTTTCTTTTGTTCTTGCAAGCATCACCTGTGGCAAAGAGGTAGGAGGGAGCATGCGCGTGAGAACTCTTGCAGTTCTTAGGGTGTAGGCACAACAGGGCAGAAAGGGAAGGACACATGGGAAATGTGGGTGTGTATGCATACACACACACATACAACATACACATAACACGCTTACTTTAACCTGGACAGTGAAAGCCAAGACTTACCTTCCCAAAGCTCCCCTTCCCCAACACTCGGATGAACTCAAAGTTGTCGATACCAAGGCGGTTGGAAGAATTAACCCCGACCCCATTTCCTTCTTTGGTGCTCTCCTTTCCCTGTCGTCTCAGGGTTGACCTGGAAACGAGCTTCTGAAAAGAAGAGAAGGAATGTGTTGAGTCGGAACTCACAGTGTGGGCATGAAGCATTTATGGGTGGAGAAGACCTTACTTGCAGCCTCAACAATACGACACGTGAGGTAAGATCAGTTCAGCTTGACACGTGATCAGGTTCTGCTATTCAAAACTACCTCGACATCAGCTCCTGATCTGTGCCTCACTGTATTGGGAGCGAATCATTTAAAAATATATCTAAGCCACAGAATTTCAGTTTATGCTCAAGCAGGCATGTATAGAAACACAAATACTCTGGTCCCTCTGGTTTCTTGGGGTGGATTTTCTACAGGGTGGTCAGGTGCCAAGGGCGCCACCTAGTGTCCACTTTCTACAAAGAGGTTTTTAATATCTGCCCAGGCTCAAGGATGGACTCAATACTAGAATTTGAATGAATGAAGCGACATTATTTATACATTATTTTAAATAACATAAGAGAAATAAAAGTCAATTTAAAAACTTGGACAATGAACAAAAGTATGAAGGATAAAATTTAAAATACCTATAATCTCATCAACCCCTCAAAAACATAAAAACAATTACACACACATCTTCGCTCTTGATTAATTTAAAACCATATAATAAAGTCATTTTATAACACATTTTTATTTCACATTTTATCTTTAAATATCCTCCAAGAGCATGAGTTTTAAGGGCTGTCCAGTATTCCATTTTGTGGATATATCACAACTTATTTACCAATTCCCCTGCCATTAGAAACGTTGGTCAGCTCCCGTTTTCCACTAGTATCACTCACACCACAGTGAGCACACTTGCTTTTGAATCTCCAGAGCCAGGGCGCCAGGAGTCTAGGCTTTTAAGCTGGCACAGCCTACCTGGGTTCAAACCATAGCTCTGAGACCTAACCCAGCGACCTTGGCGAAGTCACCTACCCATCTTCTCTGTGCCTCGGTTTTCTCTTCCAACAAAGGGGATGTGGCAGCACCTGCTACTTGAGTTATTATAAGGAGCAAGTGAATAAATGTTTATAAAGCACTCAGATTGGTGTCTGGCACATTCAATGAACATAAGTATGGTTGTCATCCTCCTGCTCATCCTCATCATCACCCTCCTCCTCCTCATCATCATCATCAAAATCTGTTTTCTTCAGATAATTTTCTGGAAATGGAATTCTTTAAGCCAAAGTATTAATTCTGAAGACTTGATACACAGTCAGCTTGCCCCTAGAAAGGCTGCCCACCAGCACCATGAGTGTTCCAGCCTCAGCTCACTGGAGCAGAGCCATGGCCTCCGCGGGGGGTTCCCTAGCCCCCTCCCAGGGAACAAGCCTGGCTCGGTGAGGGCGCTCCCAAAGGCCAGGTGCCTGGCAGATGTCCACCTGGGGACGTGTATAATACAAGCTCCCACTAGACATCAGACCAGAAGTTTAACATCCTGGACTTTTTGACCTATTTAGATTTTTTAAAAAGCTAATCTGGGGCAACTTCTAAGCAATGTTTGCAACCAGCAACTGTGCAATAGCCCCAAATTACAAAGATTGTATCTACTCAACCCATAAAACAGTAGTAGCCAGATTTAAAATAAATCATCTTAAAAACACAATTGTTTTAATACGTTCTCCTCTGGACCTCTGATCACAAATTTTTCAAAGACAAACATTTTACCAGCTTGAATTTTACTTCCTGCACTTCAGTACTTCCCCTAGTTGGGTTGGCACTGGCAGAAAGCTGCAAGCTGGTGTTTCTCAATCTTTTTTTAACCCATTCTTCTCTTCTGATAGACTTAAGGTTCTCTGTCTCTTTTGAATGGTGCCCTGTCAAGTGACAGGTAACTTTGGTTTTCCCATTATTAAATATAACATGAAAGACACTTGGTGACCTATGACAAATAGTATTGCCTATTCCTAGAGGTTGTGCCATGTGGTCCATCTTATCCCCACTGTATTTCGGAAGCTCTAATTTGGGCTGAAATTCAGGAACAGCTGCCCTTTGCATCCTGCCTCTCTATCCACAAGACAGACAGACTTTGCTGGACTTTGCCAATACCTCTCTGAAATATCAAGAAATACAATGCTTACCAAGTATCCTTCAATGAAAAGGAGATGGGGCAGTTAGCTGACATGTTCTGCATGACCAAGAACCTGACAGTGACAGGACTTCCTTTCCTGAGTACCTAGACACACTTAACAGGTAAGTCTAGAATCTTCCTGAACTGGCTATCATGCTCCACCTTGCAGAAATCACAGCTGTGAGCCATGGCTCCTTCCCAGATCTCTGCAGACCCTGGCCAGGAAGGCAGCCATCAGCCATGGGCCTGGAAAGTGGCCGAGGCTGTAATGGACAATAGCAGGTGGAGGTCACTCAGGAGGTGGCGAGACAAAGCACGTCCAGGGCAACTGACACAACGCCACCCACTCCTGGGAGCTGAGAGGAAGGAACTCCTGTCTGTCACTGAACTAGAGAGATAAATTTGTAATCCATAACCCTAATCTATAGAACTGCTGGATCCCGGGGCTGTAGAGAGCCTCAGACAGCCTCAAGTTCAACCCCTTGAGAGGAGGAAGCTGAGGCCCATTGTTAGAGGTCAACTGCACTGCCGAGGGCCCAGCCAAGGGCATAACCCAGACCCTTGAATTCCAAGCTTTCTACCAGACCACACTGACAGGAAGCTGTTTAAAAAGAAAAATCCTTCCTCTGCTTCTTGATGTATCTGCATGCTCATTGCTTTTTTTCATATAATTGTATATAGACTCTGATTCAAGGAACCAAATGCTCTTTAAAGATGCAGTAAACCTGTTTATTATGTTTGTTGAGATCAGGAACTCTGAGTATGCCACGTGTGCTTATTTGGGCACATACCACATCGGAACAACTTCACAATTACGGCATGTAAAAAAAAACACACAAAAACTGAGTCTCACCGAGGTTGGAGAAATATTTCCAGGTTGGAGGCCCATCCCAGCCAGAGTCTTGGCCAGCTCCACTGCGTTCACCCCACAGTTAGGGGCCACGTTCGCCTGACACCGAATGTGCACGTTCATTTTACACACTACAGGGAAGAGAAGGGAATTCACGCTCAGAAGGGAGCCAAGTCGACGTGCGCAGTAGGAGAGAACTCTCATAACCAGCAGGACGATGATGGGGGTGTTCAGGCTGAACGATGCCACCTTCTCATCTAATTAGACTTACACTCAGAACAACCCCTGACATTTTTACCTATTTCTGTTTTGTGCAGAAGCAGAAAGCCTGGCATACTGGAGAATAATGAATTTCAAATACATTTTTCCCCACCGTGACTTGAAAGACATTCTTCTAAATAAATCATGTGTAACAGTTACTGCCAATTCAACAGTATGATTCAACAGAGATGAAAACGTTCGTCAGAGCAAAGGTTCAGTCAATTGAATAGCAAGGAATCGAGCCAGCTGACTATGCTTTTCCTTCTCTCACTCAAATAAAGGTAGCGGCCTACAGGCCATGTGGAAAAGGCTGTTCAAGCAGGATGGAAATGGTGTTTCTGAGAGAAAAACCTCTAAGTGAAACTTTCTTTCTGAGTATTGTTGTGGTCGGAGCCTGCACAGCACAGAGTGCGGCATCCTGTGAGGCTGTGGTTCTCAGAGCTTGCAGCCTGTGGTTCTGACTTCTTCATGGTGGGGCGGGGAGCAAAGTTTCTAAAGGTCACGGTAAATGGCAGTTGGAAGAGGACAGAGCAGCAAGCTGAACTCCTGTGCACAGGAAACTGACTTGGGACGATGAAGGACCCAAGGTTTAATCAGCAGAAAGTTCTGATGCAGTGTCTTGACAAGGCCGGCCCAGGGGCAGCAGGACCTAAGCAGCAGGAGCAAACTCCCATTTTGGGAGGGTCGCCACATCTTCAGAAGCATGCACACGTTCAGTTCTGGCGGGGCCTAAGGAATTGAGGGTGCCCTCTTTAAGACAAAGGATCTGCAGTCAAGTGGAATGTTCTGAAAGGTGGTGCCCTGGCAAGGGAGAGGCCCTGAGGCTGAAGCATCATGAGCTTCCAGGGAAATCTACCTTTCTCGGGAAAGCTGATTTGGGGACCTGCGAGCCTACAGTGGTGTTTCTAAAGCAGCATGTGACAGTAAAAGCAAAAATTAGAGAAGAGCCAGACCACTGCAGGTGTGCTACCCTCAGGGCCACCAGGGATAAGAACAGTGCAGAAGAGCCCCACATGTGACTCTGTGTGTCAGCAACGACTGTACAAGAGCAGACCATGACTTCCATGCTAGGAACGCACACTCAGGCCAGCCCGCCCAGCTCACATTCCAGCGGTGCTGAAATCAAAGCTACCCATGGACTGTGCTGATGACATGGAAACAGAACTAGGTGGTGTTCTAGACAGAGAAAAGAATTTGCCTCTTTAAAACAAGAGGCTGGCCCCTTTTTGTTGACAGAAGCAGGCTGGGTAAGTCCAGGAAGTCCATGACAGTTGTGCCAACCTTGCCTCCCCTGGTGACTACGGCTCCTCGATGAAATTCTCACGTATTTCAACAGTGCAACTCACGACAGCCCGTTGTTACAGCAACACCCAGTGGGAGGTGATGGAAGGCCGGGCGCTCCCCAACTCCTAACAAGACAGGGGTCAGCCCTTACGCCCAGACCCCTCGCTGAGGCAAAGAGTCAAACAGGTTCGGGCACAGGGAGTGGAGCTTCAGTGTCCTTCACTCCACCTGCCCTCCGTCTCCACCGCGTACACATTCCTTGAGCGGACCAGGGCAGCTCCAGGTACCAGTTATGCTTTCACAGCTCAGCTCCTGTTTATCTCTGGTGAGGCCGTTGGACCTCCTCCCTGGCCAGTCCTTCCTCACCACCCAAGCGTCTTTTGACCACCTCACTTCCCACCCTCTTCCATTTCTGACCAAGATCCCATTTTTTTCCCCTCTTCCAAATGCCCATTAAAACACAAAGGACAAATCTATACTCAGCACTAAATGCATGGTGGCCAGCTAGCTAGAATGTTGAATTTAACAACTGATCTAATATTCTACGGCTGGGAAAACTACGCATCAGACGTAGCTCTCTTTCCCTGCCTGACAAAGGGACACATAAATGGAGAACTACTAAGACGTTCATCTACAAAGTGTCTAAAACCGTCAGTCCTAGGTCAGAGTCTGAACCTACAGAGCTCCAACCGCATGCGTCCCGGGGGACTCATGACGAAGTAACTCACTTTTACACTGAAGTCCTTGGCGCATTATCCCCCAGAGCAGGGAGCCGCAGTGATCGCAGAATGTTGGCACCTTGTAGTTGTGGATGCTGAACTTGTGCGGGATGTTGATTCCGAACCTCTGCTCAGCGAGCTGTGGAAGAGAAATGGAGGGACAAGAGCTACAGTTCCACACCGACATCTTCCGTGAACACGGTAACTGGAACCCGCGGAACAGAGTGTCACTATGATACCTAAGCCAGGTATATTATTGTATGGCTCAGCCCCGCCAATTACCTGGGTCATTTTTTAAAAAGATTTTATTTATTTATTTTTAGAGAGCGGGGAGAGAAGGAGAAAGAAAGGAGGAGAAACATCAACGTGTGGTTGCCTCTCACACGCCCTCATTGGGGACATTGCCCGCAACCCAGGCACATGCCCTGACTGGGAATCCAACCATTGATCCTTTGGTTCACAGGCCAGCGCTCAATCCACGGAGCCACACCAGCCAGGGCTGATTACTTGGGTCTTACTAAGCAGAATAAGCACATTTTCTAATGAGCAAGACTGGACAGAAAATATGGCGTAGATTAGATTGTTCACCACTGGGGGAGATAAATAGAAATGAACATTTTTATTTCAACTTTTATGTTCGGGCTTGTGTCCCTACCAATGCCCTCAAACCCATATCTATTTCCTAGAACCTTTTAACTTCAGGACTAAACAGGTCTTTTACAGACTATATGCACATGTTCTCACCACAAGGTCTCCCAGAAATTATGTCACAAGGCATATGTGTGTTGGGGGGGGCGGGGCAGGGAGAAGGTGGCACCCAGAGGGAGTGGAACCACAGAAGGAATTCATGTCAAAGTGACATTCAAGTGGCTATCAGCCCTTCCAGCCTTTATCTGGTCTTTGCATTCTGGCATCTGAGTGCAAAGGTTTAATCTCACATACAAGCACTTCCTGGCCTTTTGACTGAGATCAAATGTAACCTCACTGTTTCCAGCAAATATTTAGACTAGGCATGTGCTCTAAAGCCTACATCACAATTTGAAGTAACAACAACACATTCACAAACAACAAAGAATGAGGCAATTATTATTCCTCTTGCAACTTTTCTGACCTCTTTTTCATGAAAGAAAGCACACACACCTGTAGGTGTGCTCTTTGGCCACCCTGCCTGTGGACAGCAATGCGTTCCAGAGTCAGACATTTCAATTCTTCCGTAAATCCACAGCGAACTGTCAGCAATAATCCTGCTTTCTGCCTCCAGAATTTAGAATAATGCCTACCCCAGCTCGAAGTGATGCAAGTGGCCAGGGTGAGGGCCAAGCACTTACATACAGATATTCACCCGCCCTGAAATGTCCTGAGAGGCTGGTGGAAGCCAACAGCCACTTTAGTTAGGAGGTGCGGTCTACAGTTAACAGCATATGCATCACGTCATTCCATCTGGTTCAACCATTGCAACATTTCAGGAAGGAAGCATTGATCCCATTTTAAGAATGAGGCTGAGAGGAAAGCTAGCTAGCAGGGGATGCTTCTGCATTCAGAGCCTCGTCATCCAATGTCAAACACAGGGACCTTTTCACTCCTCCAAAGCTCTCTCCAAATTAGAACTGAATCCCTATAGCTTAGGCTCAGCTGAACACTAATGGGATCATCTCAAGGACGGGCCATGCTACACAAGTACAGAAACACAAATGCCATAATATAAAAAGGAGAGACATTCCAATTCTGATCCCACCATTGGCTTCAAGGAGTGTGGAAAGGAGAGGGAGAAAAAGAAAGCGGGAGAGAGAGAAGGAGAGGGACAGGGAGAGAGAAGGAAAGGGAGAGGGAGAGAGGTCACACAGGCACCTAACTAGCAGACCGCTATCCTCTTACCTTTGAGTCCACTTTGTTAATGTTGTTTTGGCAAGTGCAGGCTGTGACAATGAGATGATGGCAGCGCTTATGGACGACACAGGTGCACACTAGGAAATGAAACCCACAGTTACATATTTACTGGAGGCTCTCAGTCCCGCCAGTTACACTAGCGTCAACCAGGGCTGTCCCAAGCCAAGGTGCCTGACTGGGAAGTCTGGCCCACGTGACACGTGATAGCAGCCAGGGCCCCGTCCTATTTTCGTCTCCATCATTCTAACCCCGGTCTTCACTCATGCTTAAACCACTCTTATCCAAACCCTGAGCTTCCTGCACCCTCCCTGGCTTTAAGCCTTCCCATACCCCTCTGCAGAGGAATCTCCTGACAGTATGGTTTGGGTCACCTCACGCCATGAGCTGCCCCTTCAATGGCGTCTCACTGTCAATCAACAGTTCAAACCTCCCAGCAAGGTTGCAGGCCTTGCAAAGCCTACCCCAGGCTTGCCTGTCTCCTTTCTTCTATGTGATTTCTTTGTTCCAATAAAAACTAGACTCTCCCAAAAGCAAGGCTTCACCCTCCCCACCCCACACACTGTCTATGTCCTTCTCAGTCCTATTGTCTAACTAAATCTTAAGTTTATAATAAGACACAACTTAAAAAAAAGTCTCTTCCATGAAAATACTACCCCTGGCTTCCCTTCTAGACTGAAACCATCTTTCCTTTCCCTGATCTCCTACCCTGTGCCTGTGCCCCTCATTTCAAACTTTCCACAGATAGCCTCTAATGCCCTCAGAACGCCCAGCCAGCACGATGCCTTGAACAGAGTATGTATGCACTAAATATTTGCAGAACGACTCGATCAGTTGTTTGAATATTTAGAACTGTGAGTAACTTTTTCATTTTCATTTAGACCACTGACATAGTGCAAAGTCCAGCTTGCCATTCGAGGATGAACACGTGCAATGAAGCAGTATGAAAATACACATCATTTTTAAGATCTTTCAAGACATGTGGAAGTTTCCAGGATTAAATGCATAAAGATAGATGACATGTCAGCAAATAGTACTGTACTTTAAAACAAACATGGCTTTCATCAGATTGAATTCTCAGAAAAACCAGAGTGGAAGTTCCCAGGGAATTGATTTTTTTTTATATGAGGAGACCTCAAAATCATCATCCACATAGAAAAGCCTTATATTGAGGCATTTGAGCTTTTTCTCAGTTAGCTTGGCTAGGGCTTTATCAATTTTATTGATCTTTTCAATGAACCATTGAGCTGTTGATTTATAGATTTTTCTCCACTGTTTTACTAATTTCAGATTTACTGATTTCTGCTCTCACTTTATTTATTTTATTTCTTTTTTCCTTCTCACTTCAAGCTTAAGTATCTCTCCTTTTCCTACTTTCTGAGGATGAAACTTATATTATTGATTTTTAGCTTTTTCTCTTTTTCTAATATGAGCATTTATTACTATAAATTTTCCTCTAAGCACCGCTTTCACTGAATCCCATATGTTTTGATAAATGTACAGCTGACCCTTGAATAACGTGGGGGTCGGGGGCACTGACCCCTCGTGCAGTTGAAAATCCATGTATAACTTTTAAGTCCTCCCAAACTTAACTTGCTCCTCAGTATCTGTGGGGGACTGCTTCCAGGACTGCCCCCTGCCCTGGCCAACACCAAAACCCATGGATGCTTAGTCCCCTTTATAAAGGGGTGTGAATCAATGCATTCATCCGGCATGCCACATCTGTGTACACCCAACTGTGGACAGAAGCAGTGCAGGTATTTATTGAAAACAACCCATGTCTAAGGAGACCCATGTAGAAGTGGGCCCAATGGTTTTAAAACCATGTTGTTTAAGGGTCAATTGTACTTTCATTTTCACTTGGTTCAAAATATTTTTTATTTTCTCTTGAGCCTTCTTTTACCCACGTTTTGTTTATTCTCCAAATATTTGGGGGCTTTCCAGTTACCTTTCTTTTCTTCATTTGTAGTTTAATTCCACTGTGGTCTAAAAAGATACTTTTATGATTTTTATTCTTTTAAATTGGTTAAGGTTTGTTTTATGGTCCAGAATGTGGTCTATGTTGATAAGTATTCCTTGTGAGCTTGAAAAGAATGTGTTTTGTGCAGTTGTTAGACTATTCTACACATATCACTTTGGTGATGTTCTCAAAGTTATGATATCCTCACTGACTTTCGGCCTGAGTTACTGAAGTCTCCAACTACAACCGTGGATTTGTCTAGATATCCTTGCAGTTTTATCAGTTTCTGCTTCACATATTTTGATGTCTGTTAGGTGCACACATGTTAAGAATTATGTCTTCTTGAGGAATTGGCCTGTTCATTGTTACATAATGCCTCTCCTTATCCCTTATCATTTTCCTTGTTCTCAAGTTTGCTTTGCCTATTTGCTTTTAATTAGTGTAAGCATGGCATACCTTTCTCCAGCCAGGTGTTTTGTTTCATATCCCTTAGCAAGATATGAACAAATTTATATCTCCTGACCAATGTTCTTTCCTGGTGTTTTAACAGCAGGTGGCCCTCTGAAAATCAGCCCATCAAATTCCCTAGCTCTCTGCATAAGATGGAGCAGAGTTAACTGAGGGGCAGAGCCCTGTGCTGGAGAGGTCCAGGACCAAAAGTGACATCGACTCTGACCTGTGACCTATGTTTTTATTTGGTACTGGGATTAATCACATCAGGTCAATTATTGTTGTTGTCTTGAGTCTATAGTCACATTTTTTAAATTTCAAAACTCAACAGAACTGTTCATACATATCAAAGTCAAAATTAGATGCAAGAGTATGTCCCATTTCATTTCAAGGGGAAGCATGTTTTACCTCAGCTGCTTCAAGAGGGAAGGTAGGAAGGACCCCTTCATTTATGTGCAGGCTCCCACTCTAACATACACAGTGCTATTTTACTGGTCATCCGTGGGGTGCCGATCCAGAGGGCATCACAGCTGTGAACCGTGTGACGCAGGACAAACCAGCAACAAGGGAGGCCCAGGTCAAAGACAAGCCCAACCCGGCCAGCTAACTCCCCTGGGTAAGGAGTCTTCCTTCATTCCCCCCTTTTATTTCACTCCAGTTCTGCCTGAATACCAGTAAATTAGATCAATTGTAGAATTGTGGAAATCAAAATAAATTGAATGCATAACAATATACAAAAAAGATCATTAATAGCTTAACTTCAGACACTTCTCACATTTTTTTAAAAGTCAAAAAAGCCACCTGGACACGAGCCTTTACTTTTAATCAGGTGAAGAGATAACAGCTTGGTGCCACTTCTCACCCCTAGTGGCAATGGGATTGTGAAAAAGAAATTATCCTCAAGATTCAAGGGCGCTGCTCACAAAGTGGCATGAGCTTTTAGTGCATTCATGTTATTGCAGAGACAAAACTTTCAACAGCTAAACTTTATTAGGTATCCTGAATTTAAGAAGAAAAACATCCCCTCTACTGTCTAAAACACATAGCCAAAGTGTAAATAAAACTAGAGAGCTCTAATTCTACTGGGTCTCATGTGATCTACAAACAGTTATCACAGTATTAATGGAATGCATCCTGTTTCCGCTTGGTAAAATCACTTTTTAACATAGGAACAAGATTAAACACAATTTTCAAAATGTTTTCTTACCTTGGCATTGATAACCCTGCTTCCCAAACACTCCCCTGTTCAAGACAACAGAGACAGAAATTACCATCAGATGAATATTTCAGCAACAATGCTCCTATAATTGCAGTACTTAAGGAAAACAAATTTCATCCTCTGCTCTTTTATGAAAAACACATTTTCAGAGAAGACGCAAGGATGATGTGCTTTGTGAGCCCTTGTTTGTTACCACAACACACAGAGGAAACCATCTGATGGATTAGAAGGCTCCATGCAATATAAACAGACGGGTGGGTATTGGCAATTCTCACTCCACCCGCCTCTGTGGCAATCCTCCAGATCCCCACTGACAATCATCCCTCATCTGTGTGTGTGTCTGAGCTGCAGGGGAAGTACCACTCTACCACCTACAGACGCAGGTGCACACACAGACACAAGCAGGGGAGTCCAGTGCAGCTACCTGACCCTGGGTGCCCTCCCCTCTCCCTGAGTCCACATCACCCGGTGTCCAGAGAAGAGCAGAAGTATGGCCACCAGTGCCCGTCATGCCCACAGCTTCCATTCCTGTCTCTCCCCCATCAAGGCTCTGGGTGATGGTGATTCTGGGTGAATTCGTATTCCCATTAACAAAGACCACACTTCCTAAGCCCATGGGATGTGCTGATTAAAGAGCACAGCCCCTGAAGCCAGATGGCCTGGGTGTGATTTAAAGGTAGGTTGTTAGCTTCTTTGAGCGATAGTTTCTCTATAAAAGGGGGTCATGATCACCGTACCTACTTTATAGGGTTATCACGAAAATGAAGAGTTGATAGCGTAAAATACTGAGCACAGGGCCTGGGACTTTAAATGCTATGTGAAAGTTTATTATATAAACAAAATAAAATTATCTACTCTATTTTACAAACGAGACTTTAATGGGTTATAAAACGTGTCTATGTTCAAACATCTAGTTGGTGGTGAGAGTGAATTTCAGACTTTTAACTGTGCACATGTAGCACACACCACTGCGTGTGTGCGCAAATGTGTGCGTGTGACAGAGGCAGAGAGAGACAGAGGGAGAGAGGCCAGGGCGAGCAAGGCCGGCTGGGTGGGAGTTCATGTTTCCTTGGTGGAAAAAATGTAGTGAAATTAATAGATCAGTTTCCATTTAGAACCTTAGTTCAGGTCCTAGGTTGTCACCACAAATACCTACACGGTAGGCAGGTCACATGAAGGAGGGAGGCCGACTGGTGAGACAGGAAATAAGGAGCCCTGAAGAGTCACCCTTCAGGTCAGGCAGACCGCAGGGGGAGGAGGGGCTGCAGCTAACTAGACTGCATGGGCTGCTGCAGAGGAGGAAAGGGGCTCAAAGCCGCCATGGCTTCTGATAGAACTTTTTCTTAGTAGAACTTAGAACTTTTTCTTTTTCTTTTTCTTAATAGAACTTGCAGTAGGAACTTTTTCCTAAAGAGAGAGAAAGAGAGAGAGAGAGACAGAGAGAGAGAGAGAGAGAGAGAGAGAGAGAGAGAGAGAGAGAGAGAGTGTGTGTGTGTGTGTGTGTGTGTGTGAGATAGCACATTGGTAGGTTTCCTATCAACACCTAGTTTAAGGCCTTTAACTTAGATAATTTAGACTCTATTCTTGGTTAAAAATGATAGAAACACTAACCCTGGATTCTGACTGCTCAAAGGTATAAAATCCAGAGCCATTGCAAAAAAGCAAAATGCACAGTAGTTGATCGATACTCAGAAATTACTCTGAACCTCTGCCTTAAACAAAATGACTGAAGTTTGCACAAAAATGTACATCTCCATTCCTGCTGCAGATATTAAACTGCTTTTTCTTCTGAGACGGGAACTCTCAGAACGAAAGAAGTCAGGGGAACCTCTTACCAGATAAACTCCCTGCAGTGTGAGCAGTAGGTGGGCTGCCTCAGGTAAGTGGCCATGAACTTGTGTCCGTTGATCTGGTGGACTCGCCTTCGCATAGCCCTTTGGCGCTTCCTGGTAAAATGTTTGAAGATTCGGTCCCTCTGGAGAGTAGCTGCATATTAAAAGAAAGGGGGCAATGTGTGTGATGTATCCACCTGCACCTAATGTCGGAGGAAGTTTGTTAGTTCAAAATACCCCCTAAAGTGCTTTTTCATTCTTCAAGATGCAAAACACCCCAGAAATCATCATGCTTTTCTACTGACTTTAAGACTTAATTTTTAAGGGTAGACCTGTGTGACCCCTGAGATTCCCGCTGCCTGGTTACAACTGGCTTCCTTAGGGCAGTCTTGCCAGCACAGACCAGGGGCTCTCCAAGGTTCCCACGCTCTGGTGTGTCAGCAGCAAGGTCTCCCAGCCCCTGTCCAGCTGGTGGGACTCAGATCCCTGGACTGGTTGCAACTACTAGCTGGTGAAACAGTTTCTCACTACTCTGCTTTCATTCTGACGTCCTTACAGACTGAATGAGGGACATGCTCACAGCTCAGCGAGAAAGCGGCCCAAAGGCACCAGTTCTGGCACCACCTCTGTTAACCAGGAACAGGTAGAAAGTAACCTGGAATAGGTGCAAAGTTCCTTTTCTAGCATCGCATTTTTTCCATCGTGGCTCCTAATCTGAAGACTCTGAACACAATGCACCTTCTAAAGACAGTAAATGTCTCCCACACAATTATACCAGAACTTCTCCCCAGTGTGCAGACTTGTGACTAATAAAAAAAAAGTGACGTCTTCCATACTGTTTTTAAATGAATCACTGAAGCAAAGGAAACAAGGAATTGTGTAAGAATAATTTGCTAAAAAATTTTAAAACCTGGAAGAAATAGATTTTCATGAAAATACAAATGACCAAAACTAATTGAAGAAGAGCTAAATAAACCAAATAGATGATTTTTTTTGGAAGAAATTGAGAAAGTTTTCTAAGAACCGCATGTCAAAAACCATCCAGGCCCAGATGGGTTCATGCGTGAGTTGTGTTAAAGCTTCAAGGACAAGAGGTTAGTTTTTGTACCTGTTTCAGAAAGAAAGAGCCCAGTTTAAAGGAAACTGGGAAATAATGGTAAGGGGGAATAAAAGATATAACTGATATATTCTAAGATATAACAGAAAAAACAAATCAGGGCTAACAATCATTTTTATGTTACAAACTCCCCTAGAGAGTCTAGTGAAGCCTATGGATCCCTTAGCAGAATAAAGCTTTATAATCTATGAAAATAAGATATATAAGATTACAAAGAAAATCAAGTATCAAAATGTATTTTAAGTGAGAAAGAATAAGAGATACGCTTCTTCTATAAATTAATTAAATACTTAGTGGCAGACCTAATCATTATAATAATTTTGAAGTAGTGATGAGGGTAAGTTGCATTTCCTAGTATCTGTGAAAAGGGTAACATACTAGGGAGATAACCTGTGGTTTCTATTGTTACAGCAGAGGGACTGCTAATACCACTACGGTTTGTTTATGAATGGAAGAAAACGCTACACCGACATTATGGGTTACTGAAAATAATGGTGAAAAATTTTTCTCTCATTATTTCTGGACCATCTGAATTCCAGTTTTGGACCCCAGGAGAAGTACTCCCTTCTGCTTTTATATCGAGGTCACTCATAAATATTGATGCAGGAGTCTTCAGTAGTGAATGAAGTCTGTGTAACTACGAAATGAATAGGAAAGGAATATAAGAAAATACTAGTGACTATTTTCATGTTATGGAGTCTTTGCTTTCCTATTCATTACAGAGTTGCCAACACAAATATTCCTTCCCACTTAATAACAGCCTCTTTTCCTGGCCATCACACTGGCTTCTTCAGTTTATTGGACACGGTAATGTACGTGATGAATGACTTAATAGGTGATATAAACTAACTGCAACGTAAAATGAAAAATCTTGCAACAGTTGAAGAATGTTCATGCAGCCCCAGGGAAAGTGATTATTTGAAACTTTGCACCCAAAGCCAACGGCAGATGAGGCTGTGGTGGAGTTAGATCAGTTAACAGCTGAACACAAGAAATTTGATACATAAAATGGCACGATGGTCATTTTAAGGGAGAATAATTTGAATACAACATATAAGGAAAGACCCATGAGAAAAAAACACTGCCTCAACTATTTGTTGAAAATATTGTATGTACAATTCTATCATGGAAAATCAAAAATAAAATAGCACTCTGAGATAATAAAATTATCTGAAAAAAATATTTGTTTAAAGATTTTATTTACTTATTTTTTAGAGGGAGGACAAGGGAGGGAGAAATAGAGGCAGATAAACATCAATGTGTGGTTGCTTCTCATGTGGCCCACAACCCAGGCATGTGCCCTGACTGGGAATCAAACCAGTGACCCTTTGGTTTGCAGCCCATGCTCAATCCACTGAGCCACACCAGCCAGCCCTGGAAAAGTATTTTGTTCTAAAAATTAATGCCTAGAGAAAAATAACAAAACTTGTTCAATATAATATTTTCACAATTTTAGGTTCCTTTTTCAAACTCCTTCTCCCACTTTTTAACTATTAACAAAATTTAGTCCTCATTTTGAAGGATTCATTTCTTGTAGAATTTGCCCAGTAGCAATTACACTCAGATAACTGGGAACATCCATGCTATCTAGCATTATATTAAGAGAAAAAACCATGGTGACTGAGTGGGAATTTTCCCAGGGACATAACAGTAGGTATATTATTAGAAAATGTATTATTATATCTTATTCTAGTAGCAGGAGAAAGAAAATAAGTATGATCATTTCAATAGATGTTGAAAATTGAACTTGTGTCCAAAAAAAAAAACTTTTGAAAAGTAAGACTAGAAGATAAACCAGAAAGTGCTTTCCTCATAGGTTTCTTCCAAGGACTGAATGAGCCGATGCATCCAAAGAGTTTAGCACGGAGTTAGGCATATAACCCTTGAACAGCTTGGTGTTTAGGGCACACCCCCCACCTACTCATGCAGTTGAAAACCCATGTATAACTTTTGACTCCTCCAAACACTTAACTACTAATAGCCTACTGTTGACCGTAAGCCTTACCAATAACATTAACAGTCGATTCACATGTTTTGTGTGCTCTATGTTATATGTATTATATACTGTAGTCTCACAATAAAGTAAGCTAAAGATTAAGAAAAATTATTAAGAAAGAAAAAATACATTTACAATATTTACTTAATTGGAAAAATATCCATGTATTACTGAACCCATACAGTTCAAACTTGTATTGTTCAAGGGTTAACCATAATTTTTTTTAAAGATTGTATTTATTTATCTTTTATAGAGAGGAGAAGGGATGGAGAAATATAGAGACAGAAACATCAATGTGTGGTTGCCTCTTACATGCCCCCATTGGGGGCCTGGCCCGCAACCCAGGCATGTATGTGTCCTGACTGGGAATTGAACTGGCGACCCTTTGGTTCGCAGGCCAGTACTCAATCCACTGAGCCACACCAGCCAGCGCCATAATTTTTTTTTTGACATTCAATTTCACAATACTTGTCAAAGCTTTTAAATACACATTTCTTTTTATTTAGCAATTCAACTTCTACTTTTTTTTTCCTATAAAGAATGTTAGAAAGTGCCCTGGCCAGGTGGCTCAGTTAGTTGGAGCATCATCCTGTGCACCACAAGGTTGCAGGTTCAATCTCCAGTCAGGACACATACCTAGGTTCTATTATTCTTCAGCTGGGGAGTGTGCTGGAGGCAACTGATCAATGTGTCTCTCTTACATCAATGTTTCTATCTCCCCACCCCCTTTACTCTCTCTCTAAGATCAATAAATACATCCTTGGGTGAAAATTTTAAAAAAAGAGAGAGAGAGAATACCAGAAAGCAAGAATGTATCCTATATACATTCTTTTTAATAGTAAAAATTAGAGTCTATACCAGAAATACCAAAGAATGAAATGCAGAAATAGCCAAAATGAATTTGGCTAAGACACCAGTGCCTCCTTCAGAGGCTCTAGCACAGTTAAATGTTTACCTGCTTGTTTTTGTTGCATGTGTGAGTAGAATCTTCAGCAAGCAATCCAATTACTTCTACTCTCAGGTTTCACATCTATCCAAAGAGGATCAAAGGTGCCCTTGCCCCCAGCCCCTCAGCCCCATGGGGGCTGTATCACAATCAACATTCCTAAGAGGTTCTTACAATTCTAGACAAAGGTCACATAAGACAGAGTCACTCTGCTGTACTGCTTTCTTCCACAACACTTCCAGGAGCCGCTTAGTAACCACAAAAGGAACAGATTTTAATGTTCCCTTGTTGGGAGATGATAAAAATTGGCCTAATGGTATCCTCTACCAAATCTGTGTTTTCAGGAGTCTGCTGCTCAGTGCCAGCCAGTGCAAAACTTAACCTGAACTCCTCATCATATCACATCTACATGCAAATGAAATCCCCCGGGGGCGGGGGCGCTAATTGCCAAGGATTTACTTATTTAACTGCTCAACACTATAAAGACTGGTTAAAAGGTCAGCTCACTTGCATTTTTATTATTTCCTAAATCAAATCTTTCCCCGCCCCTCCTCCACGACTACCACCCTGGCAATATCATCATCTGTGATTTCCCAGGAGATTCCTTACAGCCCAAAGGATTTAGGAAGAAACTGCTTGTGATTGTAGACAACCCCTGAACGCCTCTGCTAATGCCTTTCACCCTCCCGGAATGCCCTTCCCTATTTATGCTTTGTAACTAGTGAACTTGAACTTGTTTTATCTCCCTCAAAGCCTCAGTGGCCTCTCCCAAATCCTGGATCAAGGTGAAATGTTCCCCCCTACTTTGCTCCCATAGCAACCTGGGAGCGCACCTCCATCTTTTTCCTTATCCCACCACACTGCGGGTGGTGGCCCTGTCACCTCTGTGTCCCAGGCGCCTCACCAGCGCTCCCTATGTGGTCATTGTCACTAAAGGCCACTCTGCCCTTTTCTGTACGTAGTCTTTTGCACGTGCCTCTTTTTGTTTAAAAAGCAAGCACGTGCTCACACACACCGGGGAATTTGCAAGACATGTGGTCATTTAAGAGAACAGCCCCCATTGTCTCCAGTGCCTTTCTCCCACACGGTTCCCTTGACTGACGTGCGAACAGGAAGACAAAGCTTTCACACTGCACATTGTTCACCTGAGTACAGGCTCGCCCCTGCTTTGCAGAGTGCAGAGGGAGCTTCCTCGCTGTTCGCGCCCCTCCTGTTGACTTAGGACTGGGTTAAAAGGCCCACTAAAGGCTGTTTAATCCTGTTTTGCCTTAAACCAACCCGGGCTTTGAGAACGCTTTCAGACCACATGTTAGTTGAACACGTCAGGCAACCCTAACACGCTCTGCAGCCAAAACTTGCATCACAACTTCTGTTTTGCCCCTAAGGTGCTCAATGCCTCTGAGTAAAAAGGAAGCTGGCTCAGTGCCCCAGCATGGAAACACATTCCAGTCTCTAGAGGCACCGGGCCAAAGCCCTGATCTGAGTTGGTTTTTACAAGCCGTCCTATCAACAGGGTGGAGAATAATAATGATGTCACATATAATGAAGATGCACTGTTCTGATTTAAATTCTGTTTTGTAAAATCTGACTGTCATCCCACACACTGTTTTGGAGAATTTTAGAACACATGTGATGAGAAGCCACCAAAAAACCCCAGGGTAAGTTTTTATTGCAAAACGCTCTGCTGGACTTGAACCTGTGTTGCTAACATGAGGTTTTGTTGGGGAGGAGGTCCTCCAAAGTCTCCATAAACTGTTTTAATTTTATCTCAGAAAACAGCAATAGCCTCTTACCTTACGTATTTTGTTCCACCTAGCCGGCTTTAAGATTTTATATTCCAGCAGTAGAAGTCTATCTGCAAAAGTACTTCTGAAACATTCTGATGTGAGCCAAAAGCATAGACCACTGCCCCTCACTCCAAGTGACTGTGAGCAAACTAAATCAGATAAAGAAAAATCTCTGACAGGGCACTTCTTAATTTACAGAATTACTGATATAAGATAAAGGAAATAATTTTGATGATTCAGTGTCAAATGTGACTTTAATTTGAATTTGCTTAATTTCAAAGGCACTGAGGTCTACTACCACCTGTGGCATGTCTTTTAAGGGCTCTGCTGAGGACTTCTGACACAGCAGGCTGACAGGGTGGAGGTCAAGGGTACAGGACCGGCATGAACCCTGCTTCTCCCCCCTTATAAACCGGGCCACCAAGGCCACCGTGGGCAAGCGCTTTCACTTCCTACGCTTCAGTTTCCTCATTTGCCTAACAAGAAGGGCAAGAGAACCCTCCTCAAAGCTCCATTCTGAGGACTTGCTGAGAAATGTAACATAATTAGGTAAGTAAGTGCCCAGCAGGTAGCAACTGTTACCAATTACGACTGTTGTTAAAACCCTTACTTCCAACTACCATGGAGGTCAAGGAACAGAAAGGATTTTTAATTCAACCACCTAATTGCCTAGATGAGAAATCAATACATGGGAAACCATTACCTAGAGAAGTTAAACACCCTGCCCAAGGTCCACCCAGCTAGCTAGTGCCAGGCGGCAAGCACCCTCCGCTCTTGTTTTACCCCAACAACACTCTGCACTTTGTCCTTCGCTAACATTGTGTCTCCTGGAAAGTAATTCATTTTCTGGTGAGGAAACACAAGCTAACAGGAAGGTTAAGTGAGGTCACGCAGCCAGTGACAGGAGTGGGGACGCCAGACTCTATTTACTGTTGTTGGACAACTGAGCAGTCCTATCACGTGTCTTTTCTTCTTCTTCCTGAGATACTGGTTTTATCATTTGTGCGCATGGGAGAGGATAACTGTGAGAAAAACAAATACAAAAACCTTAGAGTTGACTGAAACTTACTGGTCAAGGAAGAATGGGAGAGTATCATGCTGTTTATGTCTCTCCAATGGGACCCTGGAAGGTAATGAGATACGGTAGGGACAGAATTTTGCTTATCACCATCAAACACACACATCTGATTACAAAACGGTGCGCACAAAGAAGGATGCATAACCGTGCAAACTCAGATGAGTCCTGCCTGAGACGATAACGACACGGACACAGAAAGGTGGGGGCATGGAATAAGCAAACATCTGACTCAAATGAGTTTTTACAGCAGGTCACACAACCAATGGGTGAGAGCATGCTGTGGGTGTTGAGTGATAAGAGAATCACAGGAGCTGCATACCCAGTCCTCTAATTAAGGGAGATTTCATAAATGGGCTGAGATTAGCAGTTGATTGGAAAAAAGGAAGGGAAGCTTAGTAAGCCAGAAGAGGGGCAGGGTCTTGGTGTTTGTGCCCGTACCAGTCACCAAGGCCGCAACGAAGGCTGTCGGTATTTTAAAATGGCCAAGCAAAGCCCCCAAATGGCTCTGAGTAGTACTGAATCCTCTCTGGGCTTTGCAAAGAGCTTAACCACATGACTCATAGTAATTTCCAAATTGAGATAGAGTGATTAGACGTGGTGTTTTTTGAGGCCTGACACTACAGGAGCCATTCACAGGTGTTTCCCAGGGATCAGTCTCCCTCTGAGGAAGCTCAGCTCACATGAATACCTGCCATCATGCCAACCCGTGAACACGACCATCGTGGGCACAAGCAGGAGAGAAAAATAATGTCACCAGGCTGACTCTCTGGAGTAGGACTTGTGGCTCATGGCACCATGAAAGCTGGTCCCGTCCTCACCCATCACTCCAGCCTTCTCTGTCAGCAGACAGGTGACCAGAAGAGAGCTTGGATGTCATCGAAATTCCATCAAAAGCCATGGGAAAGGCCTCTGACCCCATTGTTACAAGAAGAGAGCCCTGTTCAAAGCACAAACGCTCCCTTTCTAGTCCTTGAAGAAAGAGACCTTGGCCCCCCACAGTATCTGGGTCCTCTCAGTACAATTTCTCCTTCACCAGCTCTTCTTCCCCCAACCTGTAAACATCTGTGTGTCCCAGGTTCTTTGTGTGTCATTCTCCTGGTCTTTATGGGTGCTCGTGCATCTCCTCAGAGACCCCGTATGTTCTCTTGGCTTCTAGGAACTGACCGAACACTGAGGACTCTCAAATCTGTGGCTCTAGCTCTGGCTTCTAACTACTGGACTTATTTCTACGTAGATTCTCAGCATCTCTCTATGACTTGACATTTGTAGGCTGAACCCTCTTCCCACTCTTCAGCCTACTCTTTCTCCTAGATAATAGTACCGCTGTCGTTGGAGTCATCCAGAAAGAAAGAAAGAAACCAACTTAGCGCTATCTCCGGACCCTTCTTCTCCACCCACAACCAATCGTCAAGTTCTACTCGACCTACCTTGATCTCAGCCTACCTCAAGCTCCCATGCTCCCTGGGTACAGTTCATGCCTTCTTCCCCCTCTCATCAGGACTATGTAATCATTTCTAACTAATCTCCCGCACAAGTTTGTTCCCCTTTGCAATCCCTCCCTAATTCATCTACTTATGCTTATGACATACAATTAGATCATGTCACACTCTTAGTAGGAGGACTTCCATGCAGCAGCCTATGTGAGCCTCCTGTATGGAAGTTAGGCTTACTGCAGTTGTCTTACTTGAACCATAGTAAGGTAATCAGAGTAGGTTTTCCCCAAAGGGTGGTGTTTCCGCTACCCACCATCTAAGAGAAAGTTGAGTTCTCAGAGATCAAAATGACTTTCAGGGAAGGCTTTAGTCAGGTGAGAGACTAGGCTTTTCCCCCGGCCCTCACTCCCTGTTCTGTGGACTCAAGGCCCCAGGAATGGGGCGTCTACGAGGCTCTGCAAAGGCAGAACTGAGGTAGGCCAGGAGTGAGCCCAATAGTGATGGCGCACAGAGAAATTGTTAACCAGACGCCTCTCTTGTTAAGAGAGGCCATCCAATGCATACTATTCTGTGTACACTTCAGTTTCTGCCTTGGTTTCCATGGTCCAGCCAGGCCTGAGCTCTGCTTCAGAGTGCACAAAAGGGGAGCCACCAGCCTCTGGGTAGTGTGGTAGACAGAAAGGGTCCTAGTGAAAAGTGAGACTCCCCAGAAGAAGGTGACCTGGGCTACAAGGTCTAGCCACATCACCCAGGTGGCAGGTCTCCCTGTTGCCAACTTTGGAGAATCAGAGGTCCTTTTTTAAGAAGTTAGAAGATCTAGCCCTGGTCGGGTAGCTCATGTGGTTAGAGCATTGTCCCAATATGCCAAGGTTATGGGTCAGGGCACATGCAAGAATCAACCAATGAATGCATAAATAAGTGGAGTAACAAAAAAAAATCAATGTTTCTCTCTCTCTCTCTTTCTGTCTCTCTTGCCACCTCAACCCGCTTCCCCTCTATCTAAATCAATCATTTTTTTTTTTAAAGCTAGAAGATCTTACACTCATCTACTTGGTCTGTTTAGTAGACACCCAAGCCAACACCCTTGGCTCTGAGGATCCCACCCCATCGCCCCTCTTTCATCCTGCCATGTGACTGGGCTCCTTTGGGGATCCTCAAGGGACAAGGAAACTGGGACATATATCCTCCAGCTCCCATCTGTCATCACTTGATGGCTGCTTCAGGGGATGAGGGAGTGAACTCTCCCCCATTTCCAGCCTTCCTTTGTGGTGGGAGAGGAAATACGAGCAGCGCGTCCGTGTCATCTGCCATAGAGTGACTTGACACTTACCATGCTCCTGAGTCCTTGTTTGTATTTCGATGCCACTTACACTTCCCAACAAGCTACTTCAAACTCTTTGTGGAATGAGGCGAAGTATAAATAGAAAATTCTTACAATAACAATCTTCAACTAGTATTGTGCCTACTCCTCGTTGCATACATCATTTAATGACAGAAATTCCCTCTTGTTCCCTAAGGCCAAATGCAAGACTCCTACAATTCCCTTCTACAAAACTGGTGAGAATTTCTTCTCTGCTGCTGTGACTCTACAAGTATTTCATTTCCCACCACTGATTTCATCCACGAACAGAGTGCTAGCTGCCACTTCTTCAGTCTTCAGCTTTTTGAAATGATCATTAACCCTTTCAGTACGAGCACTCTTTCCGCCACGACACTCCCGCTATACGAGGTGCCACGCCGAAAACGCGCACATAGCACATGGTCAGTCCTCCTTTGTGTGAAGACTTTCCTAACCTTATATAAGATCTACGCTTAATAAAACAATGTTTTCCAAGTGTTGTTTGTAACTTTAATATTAAGAGATAGTTATATAAAATTCTATCAATTATATAAGTAAAATTTATAAAAATTATATACAGATGGATGCCGGATATATCCGGCGCTCGTCTACACAGGTCATCAGATGGGCGCCGGATATATCCAGCACCCGTACCGAAAGGGTTAAACGTTGCTCAGTGGGTCCTAACCACCGGCTCTCAGGAGGAGGCATCGGGTTTCTGTCCCACCAAGTTGGGGTCGGATCTTTGCTCTCACCACCATCCCGACTCTGGAAAACAGCTCAAAATGACATTACCTTCTGCTCCAAGCTTAAGTTAGAGACAGAATCTGGGTTTCACATGCCTAAAAATGGAAACATTTGCCAATTATCTGGCCATTTTTCTGTTCTCCCTCATTACTAAATTTCAATGGGGAGGGAATACCCCACTCATGGCATCTCCTGTCCCCCCAAAACCTCTGGAACTTCACGTAAGAAAACAACAAAGCCATCACACGGTTGCAGCTGGCAGAGCACCGGCGACATGTAAAGTGTCTCGTGCTGCTCTTTGGTTACTGTTTTTAAAGATGATATGCTCACTGTAGAAAACTCAAAGGATACAGAAAACTATAAAGCAAAACAGTTTCTTTTCAAAAATCATCTTAAGTCTTCCCATACTTCAAATCACTTTGAATGTTTTGTGAACACGCCAAACACACACACTGGAGAGATGCACAATTTTACGTATAGTGTCATACTCTGTGTGCCATTTTGCTAACTGCTTTTCACCCCAAACGTCTCCCTATAACTTTAAAACATTTTATTTTTTAGATCTGTTTTAGACTTATGGTGAAACTGAGAGGGAGAAACTGACACTTCTCCTATACCCACTGCCTGACACACACACAGCCTCCTCTGCCATCATCATTGCTCCCCAGAACAGTGAGTTTGTTATGAAGGATGCCCTGCATCGGCACATCACAGCCCCAAAAGTCCACAGCTCACCTCAGGGTTCACTCTCAGGCTTGGCAGATGTAAAATAGCATATATCCATCATTATAATATCATAGAGTATTTTCACTCCATAAAAATCCTCTGTGCTTTGCCTATTCATCTCTCCCCCTTCCCCACATCCTGAAACCACTGAACTGTTTTTTTTTAAATAAAGATTTTATTTATTTATAGAGAGAGTGAAAGGGAGGGAGAAAGAGAGAGAAACATTGATATGTGAGAGATACATCGATTGGCCAGCAACCCAGGCATATGCCCTGACTAGGAATCGAACCGGCAACCTTTCGGTGTGCAGGCTGGCACTCAAAATACCGAGCCACATCAGCCAGGGCTGAAACCACTGAACTCTTTACTGTCTCCGTACTTTTGCCTTTTCCAGAATGTCATATAGTTGGAACCACATAGCAGGTAACCTTCTCAGACTGGCTTCTTTCACTTACTAATATTCATTTAAGATTCATTCTTGTCTTTTCATGGCTTGACTGCTCATTTCATTTTAGCTCTGAATGATACTGCATTGTCCAGACACACTACTGTTTGCTCCTCTCTTCACCTCCTGACAAATACCTCGGCTGCGTCCAAGTTTGGCAGTTGTGAATGAAGCCCCTATAAACACCTGTGTGCAGGTTTTAGTGTGGACATAAGTCCTCCATGTCTTTTAGAAAGTTACTATTTGTTTTTATAGCATCTAATACTGAAGTTACCACGTAACCATCATGTCTTACAAAATGAATATAATCATGAATAACTTAAAAGTAAACCAATAGCATTAGCATATCATTTCTGTGAAAGTTGGGTTTTCCTATTTGAAATCTCTGTATTTTTTTTCTCTCTCACTGGAAACTTAAGAGTGCTCTCTCCACGCACACCCCAGCCCCCAAGCTCAGGTTGGTCTTCCTTCCTCACAAAAAGATTCTTATACAAACAACCTGTCGAACCAAAATCTTTTCCAGATAAACATGTGTTCCCTGCTGAGAACTAAAAGAGTCCTGCCCCTTAGTTTGGCTCGTTCCATTTCCCTTTCCATTTTTTTTTTTTTCTCTTTTCCACTCGTAGATTTCTAAGGTCCCTCCTAAGCTTTCAAGTTCTGATTTTATAATTTTAGAAAAGCCTTGCAGGATATTAGCCATGAGGAGTGTGATGCCTAATCATTTCCTTCTCCCACTACATGGATGGAAATGAAAGCAATGCTGCCTCCCTCATGCTGCTGATTCAACATGATTTTTAAAATTATGGCACACTGCTCATTGTAAACAGACTAACGCAAAACCTAGCGCTGAAGGTAAAATACCTTTATCACATAACCAAATTTCCTGCAACGCTGATGCAAGGGCTTTGAACCTCAGCCAGCTTTTTATGGTAGTTAAAAAAAAAAGGCAAGGAGACATGTCCTTTCATCAGATGTCATTTATGTCGCATAGTCACTTCCTGTCAGAGGCTAGCAATTCAGAAGCCTATATCCTGGCTACTGGATGCCTTTTTTTTTTTTTTTTTTTTTGACAATTGCATTATACGTTAAACAGGAACAAAATAAAATTTTAAAAAGATGAAGAAATTAAACTTGCTTATTTTTTAAAACACTGTAAACAAAGATTTGGTATTGATCAGCATCGGAAATTCTGATGAAAGTAGAATTTTGGGTTAGTAATGAATCTGGTTCATTACCCTTGTGCTACCAGACAGAAAAACCCTTACTCGTCAAGGACAAATGAGTTCTTTTTCCTTAAAATCCATTCAAAGGGCTTTAATCACAGCTGTGAATAACTCAGTCTGTATGCTTGAAAACGAGTCCGTACTTTTCTGGAAAAGCAGATGCATAGAAAAATACTCCAAATAGCTACACAACATGTGACTCATGCCCATCCTCCAAAGTCTTTAGTACCCTCTCAGCACACACATTCACAGAAGGCTGGGTATCTTCACTTTAGTTTAGAGGATGATCATAATTTAGTGAACATATAGTCTGCACAAGAGTTAAGCCAACTGCTAGGGTTCCCACTGAGAGATGAAGAGCAAGAGACCTCTCAACCCTAAGCTGTCATTCAATTCACAGATCATTTTGGGGACAAGGAGGTATTCTGCCCCATTTTGGACACTAAGTAGCAGGTTCTCTTTAGTTGTGGCCTTGGTCCCCATATTGGCCCCAAGCACAAACTCTTTCTTCCCTCTCTGTCATAGGCTTACTCAACCAACAGGTATTCAACATTTATTAAGTGCTGGAAGCTGTGATGGGAAGTAGGAGTTCAACGGAGAAGACGATACAGTCATGTCCTCAACAACTGAAAGTCTAACGTTGGAGGATTGTAAGTGGCTTTTGCTGTGCAGAGTATCAATCTCCACAGGAGTGTGGAAGGGCATGAGCCTTACCCGGGCATGGGAAATCAGGGGTGGCTTATCCTGAGAAGGACAATAGAGGTACAACTTTCAAAACAAGTGAAGGGGAGGTGGATCAAGAGAAATGGGAAAGAATGTTGTGAGAAGCAACTGAATGTACCAATGTCCAGAGTTAAGAGAATTTAAGGTTCAAGGAACTCCTATATTCACCTTCTGATCTGGTCACTTTAACATCTCATAGCTGCCCCACCACCATCAAATACTTACCAAGTGTCTACTATGTACTAGGGCCAAGAACACCAAGCAATAGGGTAACAGCACCGCGAGAAGACTCTCAGATCATTATGCTGAGGTATGGAAGAAATGACTGGGCCTCCCATTTGTTTCTCATTACTCATTTCACTGCTGTGATAATTTAGTGTTTATTACATATATAGTACTACATATGCATAAGATTTATAAGGAAATATACATATATTTTGGATGCCTACTCAACCATTGTTCACTGATATCTACATTATCAAAAAAGTTTGGAGGCCACTAATCTAGCGGACTTACGTTCTAGTTGGAGGAACAAGCTATAAAGAGTTCAAGGTGCCAAGCAGCGAAGCTAAGTGCCACCTGCAGGTGCTGGAGAAGTAAGGGCAGGAAAAAATGCCTAGTGCTGGGGGGGTTGGGAAAGGCTCCATGGCAGAGATGGCATTTAATTTAGGCCTTGATGGAAGAGTAGACCTTAGACCAAGTAGAAAGTTTAGGGAGGACCTTCTATCTGCGAAGCATGACATAAGCCCAGATACATGGCATTGGGGGACAATGAGAAAACCAACTTCTCTGATACAATGGGTTCTCATAGAGCAGGACACATGTGGTGGGGATGTGGGAGTGCAGACAATAAGGGCAGGACAGGGGACAGCTTCAGTATCAGGCTAAGAAACTGTACTTCATCTTTTGGGCAATAGGGACCCTGGAAAAGTGTATTACTTCTGCGCAGTGACAGGCTTTCTCTGGAAATGAAACAAGTGTCACTAAATGGTCAGTGAGGCTCCTCTAACTCTTAAGAGTCTTTGTTACCAGTGAGACTACCATATTTCACTGTGTATAATGCACACTCTTTTGCCCAAATTTGAGGGAGAAATAAGGATGTGCATTATACATGGGTATAATGATCACACACCATGGGTATAATAGTATGGGAATGGGTACAGTGATCTCATGTATAACGCACACAAAAACATGGGTGCACACCATACATGGCAAAAACGGTAGCTTTCAAGAATGAGGGCAAAGAAAGGTTATTTCAGAAAACTGAGATCGTTCACCACCAAATACCTTCATGAAATAAACTTTTAAAGGGTGTATGAGATTTCTCATATTTCAAGAAGAAGGAAAATCATCCTCAAAGAAGGGTCTGAACTACAGAAGGAGGTGAGTAAAAACATCACCAGCACGCAGGTGAAAACAAACAAACAAGGATGGCATAAGTGGGCACTAATGTCCAGTTAATTGTGCTGAGAAAGAAAAGTAAAAAACATTCAAAATGCCAACCAACTGCACATGAGTCACAATAAGGAGACCAGAGCTAGACTTTTAAGATCCTTGTTTGCTCAGTAGGAGGGTAAAATAATGACTAACTTTAGATTTTGGTTCATAGGCAGGTTAAAATTCCAAGCATAGCCACTTAAAGAAAGAGAAAATGGTTTTCTCTCCCAAACTGGAAGAGAGAAGAAAATGGGGTTGGTGGAGATGATGATGGGGAGACTCTCAATCAACTTTAAAAAAAAAAAGAAATATAATTACTTGCAGTTTATAAGACACAAACCTAAAACATAGATGGAAAAAAAGAGAAGGTCAAAGAATGAAAGAAGACACAAGACAAATACTAACCAAGAGAAATGCAGTGTAACGACATCAATGTCAGATTAACCCTTTCGGTACGAGTGCTCTTTCCGCCGACACTCCCGCTGTACGAGGTGCAGCGCCGAAAACACGCACATAGCACATGGTCAGTCCTCCTTTGTGTGAAGACTTTCCTAACCTTATATAAGATCTATGCTTAATAAAACAATGCTTTTTTCCAAGTGTTGTTTGTAACTTTAATATTAAGAGGTAGTTCTATAAAATTCTATCAATTATATAAGTAAAATTTATAAAAATTATATGCAGATGGATGACGGATATATCCAGCGCTCATCCACACAGGTCATCAGATGGGTGCCGGGTATATCTGGCACCCATACTTGAAAGGGTTAAATACACTGTAAGAGAAACAGAATGACCTGAAATAAAAAGAATTGACCATATGATGACAAAAGGTTTGTTTCACCAGAACGTACAATAACAACGTATATGTCTAATAGCGTGGATGTAAAAGAAACTAATAAGCAGCATTTATTGCTTATATAGATAACCGGTATATATATTTTGTGTGTGTGTGTATGTGTGTGTGTATATAGATATATAGAGAGAGAGGAGTGTTGACTGTGGAGCTGATATATAAATATTGTTCACTGTGGAGCTGAGCAGTATGATAGGGCTGTATTCTCTTCTCTAGGCGGATGCCTAGTGGATACTCTGGAACACTCTAAAGAAACTATTTCAAATGCCAATCTCAATACAATCTCTATTCTTTTATTCCATCAGTTGTTCAATGGTTGGCATCTACTTTCTATATTCTAGTGCTCCAGTTTCATAAACATTTAGTGGTTGTTCTTTTAAATTTTAGCCATTCTAGTGGTGTTTTAGTGTGGTTTTAATTTAAATTTCTCTACTGCGTAAACATGTTCAACATGTTCTCATGTGCTTATTGGCCCTTAATAATTTTTTGAGAAAACATCTATTCAAATCTTCTGCCCATTTTTTAAAAATTGAATTGTCTTTCATTTGTACCATGCTATTCTGGTACAGTTATTTATTTTGGGGGAGAAGTCAGCCACTGGTTTTCCTGATGAGAAAAGAAACATATCCTTCTAGTATCAACTCCATGGGATTCACCTGAGAACTCTCTGCCCCAGATTGTGACCAGACTGAGGAAGACAAAGAAGGTTCCAGAAACATTGGGGCTCAAGTTTACTTTTTATAACATCCTGGGGAAGAGGAGAGAAGAATGGGGAGAGAAAATCTGGATTTATGTGTTCTAAAATGTTATATGGCCAAGAAACAGAAAAATCACACTTTTGCCAAGTTTTTTATACCACCTCGAGCTAAGACAATCCAGTTAAATTTTAATATTTTAAAATTTTAATAAAATAATCCAAACTACATCAATGCTACTTCCTCTCCATTTATGATTCCTAGGGCACACACAGAGGTTTTCTCTGGCTGCTTCAGAATGAGTCTCATTGACATCACTGTCACGTTCTTTATTAACGGAAATGCTTCAGAGTTTAGTGATTGTCATGTGGACTGGTTAGCTGCAGCGCTGTTTGTGGGGTGGGAGAGAGTAGATTTACAGTTGTGAGTATGGGAAACAGTTTATTCTCGTGTTATTGTTCATTAATTTGAATTTTCCGTACAAACAATGGTACCCCTAGTTTTGCTCACCGCTGTATTCCAGGATCCCTGAGGCTCCGAAAGCATCAGCCCTAGGTGTGACTCTCTGGCCCCCTTTTTTAGAAGTAGCATCCTTGGCTATTGCACAGACATAAAAAAAAAAAATTCCCAAACCTACCTTTGATCACCAAGGTAAGAAACCATGGGTGAGAACATACCATCTAACTATACACCATAGACCTGCACCGTCTGCCCTCGAGAGACCGTGCTGACTTAGTTTTACAGGTTTCTGTCTGAGCTCTTGCACACTGCCTAAAACGGGTTCCTTGGTGTGATACAGTAACTGATGAAAGAGGCCTAAAAAAATGTCTGTGTTCTCTCTGGCCTTCGAGGCTACTTTTTCCCCACTTCAAATTTGTGTGGAATGAAGGCACAACAGGTAGTTTCACTTGATCTGTAAGGAATGAAGCTTTTCGTGTTTCCCTCTATTCTCCAGATAAGTGGACACTCACTGCAAAACTGCTTAACAGTTAAAAGGTAATTCTCTCTTGCTTTAATTTTGCTTCAAGAACTTACTTTCGACCTTTAGCCTTGAATATGGAACTCAAGGGTGGGACATGAACTGTAACATTCAGAATTTTTTAAACCATCTCTGCAAAAAGGGAAAAATGATTACTGTTGAAAGTTTGATCCGCTTCCCCCTCCTCTCCAAAAAAAGGGGCATTTTAGAGAGCTGCTTACAAAACAGGCTAACTAGAGAAAAAAAAATTATTTTTAACTTTTATAGGCAATCACTGAATCTCCAAATCAAACCAGGGGGGAATATCTTCTGTGATCGATAGACCCAGAAATTTTTCACTTTCCCCAAATAAAAGCTCCCATGAACACAAGTGAAGCATTTTTGTTGTTTACTGTAAGTATCAGGTTAACGTCTATGGATAGAAATAAGGTGGATCAATTCTTCAACGACCTATTTTGGTAAGGGCTCACAATGAAGAGTTGTGGCCTCAAATCAGAGAACAAAACAGGCTTAGCGGCTCTCCGCCTCAGGGGCAGCCCAGTAACACGGCAGGGGGCTGGGAGGAGAGCCACGTGGTGGCTCTTGGGAATGCACACATTTCCCCACGACAGACCTGTCTCTAAACCACTCTGGTAAACTGCATTCCTGAAGCAATAACTCATGAGAGATGAAAGAGTTGAATTTCCTCAAACAAAACTTTCCGCATTTTCTTGTAGTTGTATGAGAACATTCCTCTGTGAACACGAGGCTGAGGCACTTCAGCTTCAGACGATGATTATAGGTAAGAGACCCTAAAGAGAAATGATTTTTCAGTAAACTATAGCCTTCCACTTAAAACTGTAAATCACAGTAATAACAGAGGCTTTCTTCTTTCAGTATTTGTGGCAAACTCTAAACAAAACAACAATCTTCATGGGAAACCGCTCAGACTTCCTTGGGGCAAAATTACCATCTAAGACTATAAAGAAATTATCCTGGATCACAGGGTGATTAAGAAGTGACACCTCTTATGAAAACCCTCCTGAGGAGGCTGTCTGCCCAGACTTGTGAATGAGCTGAGAATCTCGTTGTTTCAGCGGTGACAGTGTCAGTGGGAACCAAAACTCGTGTTCTAGGACCTGTGTCTGCTGGTTTGAGCACTGTGTTTTGGAGTCGTAAGTTCTGATTTTTAGAAAATGTTTTCATCGAAGGCACTGGCGAACATTGCACAACAGGGAATGTGACAGCTTGGCAGTGTGTGCGGAGCACCGGCACACAGAACGGGCACGGACATGAACACATTCCTCCGTGTGAAAAAGCCAAACGAAACTGTCCCAGGATGCACCTTGGTCTGCCTTCCACTGACCTGGAACTCAAGTGTTGCCAGGTCTCTCCAGAAAGAGGAGTATCGGGGTATTATCTTACATGTAGAAACTCAGGACTTTGATGGATAAGGTGAATGAAGTTATGGACAATGACAACAGACTTCTAAAGAGCCGACAGACCCCCATCTTTCATTTATGGCCTTCCTGAACCTGCACCAACATCCCCTTCCTGTTTAACAATCATCACCCCCCTACACAAATCTGTACCCCACACTGGTGTCCTGGCCACTCAGGGCACCTTCCTCCTGCTGGGCTCTGCCCAGGTCACTCCCCTCACCAGGAATGTCTTCTCACTTCCTCAAAGCCAATCCTCATAAAAGTGCCTCCTCACTGAAAGTGTCTGTGGAACCCTGCAGCTCACAGCACTCCTTCCTTTTCTTTCTTGGTATCCCTGTGCAGACCTGGTGCTGTTCTGCGTGCTCCATTTAGCCTTCGCTGTCTTGCATAGCCACTCAATTGCTTGTGCATTTCTGCTTTTTACCTCAAGCAGACAAAAAGCTTCTTGGAGGCAAGAGCTGAATTTTAGTTTTGTGTCCTCCCAGGATCTGTCACAATCAGTGTCTAACACCCATTAGCAGTATCCTTGAGGATCACAGTAACACGCAACTGAAAATTACAAAATGCAAGTTCAAGATCCCTGGTTCCCATTGCTGGGTCTCTCAGATGCTGTGGTTCGGTGGGACTGCCTGCTTCTCAAAGGCCGTCCCAATGTAGCAGCTGGGGTGTAGAAATCTGTAAAAGAGCCTGGGCTCAGAGGCCTGTGGGAGCTTTAATGTAGGCTCCAGCACTGCTTATGTCTATAAATTTGGGCAACTTCTTTCATTAAATCAAACATTTGCAGCATAGCAAATCTGGAGCAGGCACTCTGTTAAAAAATATGGTTTCTAAGTACAAATGAGAAAGTGCGTGGATTCACATGAACGCACAGGAGTTGTACACGTGTGTGTGTGTGTACACACACATGTAACGCCTGGGGCCTCATTAAGCTCACAGTCTACTGTAGTATTTCTGCTTATTAAACATTGGAGATTCCCAGGGTCTATTCCAAATTAAATCAGAAATCTGGGGTGGGGGCCAAGAATCTGCATATTAGACTCCGAGAACCAGCGGTCCTACAGGAAAAACACAAGTAGACAGAGTTAAAATGCAAAAGCAATTGCTGCATATCCAGGCTTCTATGAAACCAGAGGAGGGAGCTGGGCAATCCGGGAATCTGCAGCATACGCAGATGAGGTGACACCTGAAATGCATCTAAAGCCTGAGCAGCACTGTTTCAGGGGGAGAAGCAGGAAGGACAGGAAATACCCAGGAAAGGCCTTTTTGAACAATCTACACCTTGCCAGGCCCCTATTTAAAAACCATTTAATGGATGCCTTCAGGCCACAGGGGAAAGTCCTGAACCAGCACACCTGCTGGTTTACCTGCCCACACCAAACCGTATCACTGCCCCATCACCACCTGGCCCAAGGTCCACGCCGGCTCTAATGGCTGCCACCGCCTCCTCTCTTTACTGTCCAGCTCCACCTCCCACCAGAATGATTTACTTCAGGACTTGCCTTATTGTAACTACTCAAGCCAGGGTTTGATTGCCCTCCTCATCGGGTCCCCAGCACCAACACCAAAGTTCTTATCAAAGAGACAGTTTGCCTGTGTCAGACTGTAAATGAGGCATATGCGTGGCAGGGGGGTGTACTCCGTGCGCTACATATAACTAGCAATCAATGAACGAGGGAACAGAAGCCTCGAAGAACATGCCACATTCAGACACCTGCAAGTGGTCTGCTGCTGCTGGAACTACAGTAAGAGCAGCAGGAGATGAGGTTTAAAAGGAAGGTCAATACCAGAGCTGGACAGGAAGGAGGAGCGTGAGCCTTCAAAGGTCATAGAAAGGCACTGAGGGGTTTCACTGTTATTAGATTCCCTAAAGTCTCTCAAGATACGGCCAAGAGAGAACCTAGGTCACAAGGGCTGGTTTGTGATGATTAAATGAGAGAATACAAGTAAGAACAATGCATACATTACAAAGCATACATGTGAGAATATTTTCTGCGACTCCTAGCCATTAAATCCATTCAATTTTATAATGTTTCGTTTTCATATTCCTATCAGCATTACCTAAAACTGGTTGCATATTTTGATGATAAAGGATGACAAAAGTGTAGAACTCAGGAATGCAGTCACTTATTAGGGCACTATGGGGAACAGAGCATCCTGGGAACTCACCACCCCTTTCAAAACAAACCAATTATACACCTGGGTCACTTGTAAAACCATCCACTAGATAATGTCTACTATAAACTAGTTTATCGTTGGTAAGTTCCGTTGACCCTCTGTCTTCAACTCAATGGTTTGTATCTTTATCTGATAACAATAATCCACACTAGAGATTTAAATAAATCAAACTGATTTCACACCTTAAGTGTGGAGTAGAAACCTTTTTCCAAACTCTTATAGCTAGCTTCTCCATCACAGGCTAAAGGGAGCTCTGGGATGCCAGGTCCCCTACCCAAGTTGTTCCCCTGAGCTCCTCTCCTCCAGCCTATGGTCAGGGCAACAGGAGGGAGGGAGGTGGCAAAGGAGCATCAAAAGTGGCTCTTATCAGCCTCTTCCAAGAATTCTACACCAACCTCTTCAGGACTCCTGAAGCGTTTCTGGAAGTGGTTATTCTTAGCAGGACTGGAGATCCACAAATGGACAGATAGATAAAATGAGTCTGTTCACTCCTCTGCTCCCAAAGCCAACTGCAATGGTCATGTGATCTTTGGCATAAATGAAATGTTGCTGTAAGTGCCAGAGGCTTTTACAAGCAGCCAATCAGATGTTGAGGACAAGGGGCAAGTCCTGTAGCAAGGTACAGGCTCTCCCATAACTCAGGACTCCAGCTGTGGCCTGGGGTTAGAAGGAATTTGCTGGACAGACAGATTGAAGCCCCCGAGGCAGCCATTTCCCTCCCCCTGGACCCATGTCTCTTCCCATAAGCGAGAGTGACTCACTCAGTGGTGTTTTTATATTGACTGATGCCCACATACCTGGGGTACTGTGTGTGCCTGTGGGATAGGCTGCCACAATACTTCCATCAGCCCGGGGTTAGGGAGGAAAAGTGGAAGCGGCACACGCCAATCTTCCAAAGTCCTTCCATGGATGCTCAGAGTGACAGGGGAGAGGAGACTGCAGGGGGTTCCTGAAGGAGAGGCGTGGTCACTCACACACACACACACACAGAAGCACACGTTACTCCCTGAGTACAAAGGACAGACATACAATAATCCATCTGATGATTCTGAATGACTCTGTTCAAACTGGGATCTGGCTGGCATCTGGCCGCAAGAGGCCGCAAGCACTGGCCCACCCTTGGAGTCTCCGTGAGCAGGGCCAGTTCTGCTGAGTCTCACGGGAGCTGGGTTCATGCAGCAAAGGCGAGCTCCGCGCTGAGAGCCACAAGCCTTCGGGTAGCGTCTCTGGCCAAATGGGGCAAATTGTGAAAGCCAAATCCTAATGCGTAAGGAGTCAGGTGAACATCGCCCTCTCTGTTCCCTTGTTCCACACATCCAAGTACCTCCAAGAGGTATAGTGTTCAGTGCACATTTGGGTTCAGAATACCTGTGGATTTGTCTAATTTTAGCTGTTTTGCTTTATTTGTAACCAGTTTCCCACATTGCAGATTTTTAAAATGACAACCTAGCCCTCTGGGATAGTGCATCTGTGAAGCTCAGAGCTCCACACCAGCTCCTCAAACACCACCTGCGAGAGGGTTGGGGGCCCCAGGTCGAGCTCTGAAGGAGTTTAATCCCACCTCCAAAGCATTGGCTCTTTTTTAAAAATCAGTATTATACACTGTATTGCGTTGATTCTCAACTGGATGTGATTTGGGCCTCCCGGGGGACATCTGGCAATGCCTAGAATTTTTTTTTAAGATTTTGCTTATTTATTTTTAGAGAGAGGGGAAGAGAAGGAGAGAGAGAGGGAGAGAAACATCATTGTGTGGTTACCTCTCACATGCCCCGCACTGGGGACCCAGCCCACAAGCCAGGCATGCGCCCTGACCAGGAATCGAAACAGTGACCCCCCCCACCTCTGGGCTCCCAGGTCCGCGCCCAATCCACTGAGTCACACAAGCCAGGGCTAGAATTACTTTTTTGGTTGTCACAACTGGAGTTAGGAGGATGCTACTGGCAAGTAGAGTGTAGAGGCCAGGGATGCTGCTAACCATCCTGCAATGCCCAGAACTGCCCCACAACGAAGAATTACTCATTCTACGTATTGAAAGGGTTGAGGTTGAGAAGCACTGTGGTGTTTGGATTCTGCAGATCTCATTTGGGAGAAAAAAAAAAAGAGTATTTTTTGCTTAAAAATAAATTTGAAAACATCTGCTCTAGGACACCTGCCTGGACCCACACCATTCAACAACATGATAAAGACTCTTGTACTGAGCTCTGAAGTCCTATGATGGTACAGATTTTTAACAATTCCCATAATAGGTCTTTTGGAAAATCTCTAGCTGCTATGAAGACCTTATTTTTTTCCTGTTAAACATGGAGTGGAAATCAAGGCCCTTAGCCACCTAGTAGAACATAAAGCAAGCTTTCTACTGAGAATCTAAATAACTTCAAGCAGAGGGGGAAGATCAGGTGGAGGCTGAGGGTTTGTCTTGATGGGAAGCCACGGGTGTTGGCCTTATAGAGATCAACTCTCCATCCGTCAGGCTGAGAGCCAGAAGTTAAATATATTGCTTCTTTTAGGAAGGAAAGTGAACAATGGCCTCTTCATTTGAAGCCACAATGGGAATTTAGGAAGGGGCAGAGCATAATTCCCAGGATGGAAAAAGGCCCGGGCTTCAGCGTTCATGTCCTTGCTCTTCTAGGACAGCCTTCAAGTGATTTTCAATGGTTGCTGGTGAGCTCTCTGTTGACAAATTCCAATGCAAAACTCAGGGACTAAGTGGCATTTTTTTAGGCCACGCAAAGGAATAATTCTGATTCTGGGGTCAAGGGAGGCAGTACCGCTAACCAACCTGTCACAAAGGCTTCCTGCTGCTCTGAGGTCTCTGGGAGGCCTCTCAGCAAAGGAAACCACCACCCCAGCTCAGGCTGATCCTTCCAGATATGAAGACAGGATCCACATAATGCACCGCACATCAGTCTCTAAGTCCCGCTTCATCCTTCAACCCCATCTTCTCTCCTGAAGCCGTCAGACCTTCTTCCAGGACGTGCCCCGGTCCCTTGTGCACTGATCATTCATTATACGTCATGCTGAACTGTGTTTAGATGACCACCTTCCCGTTCAGACTGAGGTTTTTGAAAGCAGGGATGCTGTCACAGTCACATTTCAACACCAGGACACAAACTAGGACCTGGCACATGAGGGACTTAACATTTAATGAACGAATGAATGAGCCTGACCTGTCAAACATGCAGCGGGCTTCAAAGTCGGACCCACCCAAACTGCACACGGCCAGCCGAACCCTCCCTCACGCAGTGCGTGCAGCGCGCAGTGTGTGAACGAAAGCGCAGAACTCGCCCCAGTGAACACAGCCAAGGGACAGGGTAGGCCTGTGCAGATGTCAGGTCCTTCTCCAGGAACCACTCCACAGGTGAGGCAATTGCTGGGAGGGGAAGTGCACTAAACAGCTGCCCTCCGAGGTGGCGAAAGGCACACCCTCCCTTTTCAAGTGTGATCAGTGGGTCAGCTGACCTTGCCTCTACCCTTCAGCAGAGAAACAACCCCTGTGTGGCTACCTCATCAGTCCTTAGAAGCATCCACAAAAAAGCCCTCGCACACAAAGAAACTGCAAACACAAACATGCTTTCAACCTAGTTGCTTTCAGTTAGATTTACCGTGTTTTGTAAGATAAAGGTTCAATCATTCTATCAGCGTCTTTTCTTTTTTTTTAATGAGAACTGGCTTTTGGGATCTTTCCCAGGCTGTGGGTCCAGAGCCACTGGGGTGGACTCCTTATAAGAAAAGATGAACCCACAATGCATCAAGCCCTGCCTCAGACCACAAAATATGCCTAACATATACACAATTAGTGTTTAAATAATTTTGTGAGTTAAACATCCAATTAAAAGCTTTATTGAATTTATTAAATTCTGCCATTAAGTATGTTATTAGTCCAACAAAACATGGAGTCTACCTAGGTATACTTAGGTGAGATGCTGGGAAATTTAGTAAAGACTTTTGATAATCAAAAGGGTCTGAACACACTAAACCAGCTCATTTAAAGAGTGTCCCTGCTGAGCTCTACTAACAGCCCTAGGAGTAGCCCTTTCAGTCAGACTGATAATGAGAGATCTGGAAAGATCGTCAAGAATGGAGAACACTAACGGGGGTTCTATTCAGTAAAGAAATCTGGGGTACACACAACTGGAAGAAAGCCCTTTCAAAGAAGTCTGCCCTAAGGATCAGTCTTGCCTTTACAGACTAAAGTAGCTGTCAGTGCTTAGGGGCTTCAAACCCCACCCTGGACTGGACACCAGCCCCTCCTTGCCAGGCATGAGGGCTACCAAAAAGGGGAAGGCACGAGGAAATGGAATTTCAGGGCCCCTGTGTACAGCCCTTATAAATGTCATATAGAAGCAGGTCCCCTTTCATGTTTTAAGTGCAGCAGAATGTTGGATGGCAATTGTCCTGTTGTCCCAGAATTTTAGCTGAGGACAAAAAGCACTAAGTACCTGTAATCTGAGTTTGAGAGCCCCCTCCCATCAGGGCTTCCTGGAGACAGGACCCCTAACCCCACCCACCACCAGTCCTGCACCACTCCCCCAAATCTAGAACAAGTCTGAGAAAGGAAAGGGGTGACCACATGAGAGGGGTGCAAGACTACTTCCTCCCCACCCTAAAGCCAAGGGGGGGTAAGCTCCAAGACAACGCTTCCTGGGAGAAGAGGGAAGCCAGGAACGAAGAATGGGCATGTTGGGCTTCAGGACAAGTTTTCACCCCCCGTGAAGGTGGTCAAAGGTACAGACTGCCAGCCATCACATAAATAAGCCATGGGCATGTCACGTGCAGCCTGGTGACTGTAGTTGATTGATGGTACTATATTACGGATTCGAAACGTGCTAAGAAAGAAATCTGAGAAGTCTTAGTTGCATTGTGAACTAGTTTCTAGTTAATGAAGTTCACTGGACTTACTGTAGTGAGCATTTCATAATATATACAAATACTGAATCATTATGCTGTGAATCTGAAACTGGTATGTTAATTGTACCTAAAAAAGAAAAAGAAAAGAAAAAAAGACTTCACTCTGAGTAGCTGGGCCAAGGGGAACCGAGATCTCCACTGGGCGCAGCATTGAAGTTTTCAAAATGAACAGAATTGACTCTCAAACACGAGTATGAGATTGTGTTAAAACTGAAGTGACTAGTGCAAGCATCCATTGACAGGTAAACAGATAAACAAATGTAGTATTTACATACAATAAAGTATTATTCAGTCATAAAGAGGAAGGAAACTCTGACACATGCCACCACGTGAATGAATTGCAAGGACATCATGCCAAGTAAAATAAGCAAGTCACAAACAGACAAACACTGGATAGCTGCCTTCCTATATACGATACCAGAGTAGTCAAATCCATAAGGGCAGAAAGTATCGCCAGGGGCTGGGGGCAGGAGGAACTGGAATTTATCATTTAGTGGTTAGAGGTTTTGTTTTGCAAGAATTCTATCAGTTTTTAAAAGAGCTCTGGAGATGGATGCTGGTGATGGCTGCGTAACGATGCAAACGTAATAAATGCCACTGAACCGTTCACTTAAAACGGTTAAGATGATAATTTTTCGTGATATATGTACGTCACCAAAATTAAAAATAACTTTATAAGACGGAAGACAGTGACGGATGTGTTAGTTGCGCAGGCAGTGGGAGTCCTTTCACGATGTATGTGTAAGGGTCGCCACAAGGAACAGTTTAAATATCCCATGATTTTATTTGCCTATTGTAGCTCAATGAAGCTGGGGAAAAGAACCTTAAGGTAACAGGAAAGTTAGAAAATCAGCCCAAGATGGCTTTTAAAAACCCACCACCCAAAGGGAAAGAAGATTCCACATCGTCTAAAGTAAGAATAAAAGAATTCCTATAAATATCCCCACTAGGAATTCTCACTAAACCAATTCCATCTCCTCAGTCTTTCAAGCGCTTAGTTCTCTTCCCTAGTTCTTCTTCTAGCTGGAGATGAAAGTCTGGATGAAACAGCTTCCAGAAATATTACTTGGACACGATTACTTAATGGCAACACTGGAGGGGCGGAGGCTCTGCAGATGCTCGTTAAAATGGGAAATGGCAGGAGCCACTTCTCTCTGTCTCACTAGATACCCTTACACACCAGCGTGTTGGGGGCAGGGCACAGAGGCACACACAGAACACTAACTTCAGGCTGCTCTTGCTTTTATTTGTGAGACAAAACACTTAGATAGGGGAAATGAGTGGGCTGAAGCTTAGGCGTCAGGAGAAGAGAGGTAGCAATGACAGAAATGGAGTAAGCACCGGGGCTGATCTGGGAGGAAGAGGATGGCAGGGGTCTGAGTGGGAGCTGTTTGAACGATGCCACGGAACTGGGGCTCATGGGGGAGAACTGAGCCTAAAGGTAGTAACTGCCAGTCTCTCTGAAGACAAAAGACCCTACCGGGACAGGGGACATGTTTTTAAGGTATACAAGGAGGAATGGAGGCCCACGAAGGAAACCGAGGAAGGACCAAGATATGCAAGCAGAATCAGAACACTGCAGTACCCAATAGGGGTGGGGGGTGGCTTTCTCTCCTCACTGTCAACAGTTCATATTCAACAGAACAGGGGGATAGAAGACATATGCTAACTGAAAGAATGAATGGATGCTGGGGGTCGAGTGTTCAGCATATGACTGGATATAGGAAGCTGGCACTCAGGTCAGAGAGGTGGACTGCAGACACAAACGCAGGGGTGGAAACCATAGGTGGAGTGAAATCCCCAGACTGACACAGATCCACAGGGAAGAGAGTGACAACAGTGGTGGACTGAACGCTGATCCCTGGAGAATTACAAACTGAAAGGGAGGGAGAGAAGCCCGAGGATACAAAGAAGGAAGAGCCAGGGAGGTACCAGGGTGATTGGCCGACTTGGGAGTTGTGGAAACCAAAAAGTGTTAGAGTCCTGAGGTGGAGGGAGTGATGCGCATTTTCAAATGCAGCAGAGATGTTCAGTCTTCCAGAAAGGCGAAGACTGAAAACTTCTGATGGAGTTTGGCAATATGTCCTCAGTGACCCTTTCAGGAGCCACTTGAGAAGCATGGTGGTGACAGAAGCCAGAGGGCAAGGAGAGGAAACAAAAGGTGAAGAAAGAGAGAACGTGTACAAAGACTACATTTTCAAGATATCTGGATGAAGAAGAGGAAACAAATCGGAAAGTAACCAAGGAGGCGCTGAACAGATTTTTAGGATGAGGAGGCTTAGCCATGTTTACAGAATGGAGAAAGAAACCAAGAAACAGGGAGCTGGAGGGTTAAGAGGTAGGGAAGCACAGACAGGTCTCCGGCAAAAGCAAAGACAATTACTGTCTGGGACGAAGGCTAAGGAACAGGGATGGGTGGGACAGTAGGTACAGTCAGGGCAGGATACAGTTGAGGGAGGTCACACCTAATGCAACGTTTCTTATCATGTAGGAAGCAGGCCGCCTGCTCAGAATGAAGGCACAGGGTGCGCGGGGGTCAGGAAGAGAATGGTAAAAGTTGAGTCGCCACTGAAGGGACAGATCTGTAGCAGTAATTTGAAGCTCCCAGAAGAACAGTAAACAGAACCGAATACAGCAGCAAGGTCACAGTGGAAGATGGCTGAGAACGGGCTGGTGCGTTTCATAATCAGGAGGTGTCTGAACAAGAGAGGATGAGAGACTGTGGGGAGTGGGTGGGGAGGAGCAGACACGGAGTATTTGTCAAGACAGCTGGCCATAGAGGGGGAACCACAGGAGGTATAGCGAGGGCCTGGGGAAGAATCATTTTCCATCTACATCACCAAAGGAGAAGCAACCAGGGGAGAGTAAGGCACCACACACAGTGTAGTCAGACTAGAGGAAGTGAGCAAGCAAAATACGTTAATACGCCAGAGAGGGCAGATCTGCCCAGGAAAAAGGTGTGTGTAGCCTCCTGTGGAAAGAGACATTTCCTTGGCAACCCATAGAAAGAAAGGAAGGAGGGGGCCTTGCTGAAGGACAGTGGGTACGTGAAGATGGAAGTCGCTGCAGGATTCTTCTCAGCAGAGTATCAGAACCAGAATTTGGGTGAGGAAAAAAGGAGAGAGAGAGAGAGAGAGAGAGAGAGAGAGAGAGAGAGAGAGAGAGAGAGAAAGGCTCGCAAGTGTGAAGGTTTTGGAATTGCTGAAAAATCAACAAGAAAGCACGCTCAGATTTTTGCTGGGTACCTGGTTATATACCAAGAATTCATATGCTGATGGATCCAGCAGCATTCCCTGTCCAGGGGGCGCACTATGGGGTGACTGCTCAGGTCTGGCACTCTGCAGGGCAGGCATGAAGGAAGGTTACGGGGTCCATGGATCCTAGGCAGCACTGAATTAGCACTGCAGTGGTGAGCCCAGAGTTGGGGTTCAAGAGAACACTGAGAGGGCCAGGAGGGGCTTAGGCATCAGATAACTTAGTAGGGGTCAGGTTCAGGTCATGTGGATTCAGTGGAAGTAACACAAGGGTTGAGTAACAACATAAGAAAGTAGCATAAGGATTGACTGAAAGGCACACCATGTTTGAGACCCAATTTGTGTCTCTTTCCCTTTAATCTTTTATCTCTGGACTTAACTGTTTAAACACATGGAGTAGCTATCATAACCATTTTGTCTTGTCTGCTCATTCTAACATCTGTGTTAGTTCTGGGACAGCATAGGTCATGTTTTTTTGTTCCTTTGCATGTCTGGTAATTTTTGACTGGATGCCACACACTGTGAATTTTACTTGTTGAATACTGGACAGTTTTGTGTTCCTGAAAATATTTTTGAGCTTTGTTTGGACACACAGTTAAGTTACCTGAAAGTAGTTTGATCCTATCAGACCTTGCTTTTTTAGACTTGTTAGGCGGGCCGGAAAAGTGCTCACTCCAGGGCTAGTTAATGTCCAGTAGGGAGGCAAAATCATTCTGTACTCAACTCAATGATCCACGCATCTGGGGGTTTTCCGGTCTGGCTGGCAGGAACAGGCGGGACTCTGGCCCTGTGTGAGCTGTAGGCAAATTCTCTCTACTCCCTTTGGATGGCTCTTTCCCCAGCGATCAGGACTCTGTTGAAAACTGAAGGGGGGTACTTTGCATATCTCTGGAGTTCTCTCTCTGGGCAGCTGACTCCTCTCTGGTACTCTATCCTGTGATTTCTAGCTGCCTTAGTCTCCCTGGACACTCAGACCCATCTTCTCAACGAAGGAAGTGCACTTGGCTCCATCTGAGAGGGGAAGGGGAAGCATCCAGGAGTACAGTGGGGCTTGCAGGAGGAGCAACTTAGCCACAACAGTCCCCACTGTCACACTCCATGGGCCAGAAACGGAGCTAAAGGCAGAAAGCAAGCACCCAGATCTACACTGTGCTCATCCTCACCGGCAGCAGTACCTACCTCCACAAGACCCCTAGAGGGGAGGAGCCTTTAACGTACTTTGATGATACCTGTCAGATGTCCCAGAAGCCGCTGAGCTTACCCTCAGCCCTTGAAACTCATAACCCCCCCTGCAGGCACCACGGAGCAGAGTGAAGAGAGGCTAACCCAAAATCACACAAAGGTTAACTTTTTCAGAACATATTTCTCCTCCACATGCAACGAACTTGTCATTTTGCCTCCAAAATACACAACAGATATTTTAATAAATAATTAAATACCGGATTTAAAATGGATTTTCACTTGAAAATAACACCATCATTAACTTATGAAGGAACCAGGTAATGGTTAACCCCTCAAGAAAACAAGCCAGCAAGCAAACAAACCTTGCTTATGGACTCAAACAAGAGACGCCATCTGGTAACACAAAGGCAACCGAGCCTGTAAATTCAAAACCGCAAAAGTCAACACGCACGTTAACTTACACATGAGAAATCAATTTAATAAATGAAGGAAATACTTGGGAAAAGACCAAGGCGATAAAAATATCCACGTGGAGCGAACCAATGGCAATTTGTGAATAAATAACAAAGCAAACAACCAGTGTGGCTCCAGGTTGATGGACAGCACTGAGTCGGGTCATCAGGCTGGTGACTCGACCTAATGAAATCCTGGTACAGGGGAGAAGGTGGGGGACAGAGGCCAATGCTGCTTGACAATTTACAATGTCTGTCCCAGCATTTAAAATTCGGCCTCTACAGATAAGAAATTAACTGTAAGTTGCCTATATGATCTGCTTGTAAATCACATGTTCTTTCTGGGACCTATAAATGTCTTATGAACATGAACTAATTAATATTAACATGGCTATAAGGAAGAAGGCACTCACTCTAATTTTAGACCTGTGCTAAAACGAACCAGCCAACTGTGGGGCTGGTTTTTACTATGATCTCGAAGAGCAATCCCCTGGACCTACTGCTCCCTGGATCATGCTTGACAGGAAAGTAGACCCCAAGTCCCTGTTCTCTTGTCCTACCAATATTCCTATGGAGCACTTGAGCAGTGGGACTGCCCATGAATAGGGCTAGCACGCACACACGTGCGCACACATGTACACACACACACACACACACTGATCCATGGCACAATTGGCACCCAAAGGAAAGGTAATGCCAGCAGCACCAACCCAAGCATTAGCCAGATCCTCAAGGAGTGACTTGGGAGAAGGTGTCGCATCAGCCCTGGTGAGCAGATCTAAAAATGGGGGCAACACGCGTTCTCTGTGGGGCCCCGCAAACAGGAAACTGGCAAGACAGCACTCCCCTCACGGGTAGTATTCCCATCCCTTCTCTCCCACTGATGGTAGCTACTACCCAAAGCACTTAGATCCACAGGCTGGAATGTGCCTTGCCCCCTCCCAGAATGTGACACACATGTGAACTTCAATTGTTGTCCAGGATTTGAAACAATGGCTGAGAAGGGGGTTAATGTCATCATATTTTCCCCAGGGCCTTTCAGATGATTCACCACAAAGCGCGTGGAAATAAATTGGGTACGGATTTCCTTCCAAAATGGGTGAATGCATAAGCTGCATCAGGCCTTAACAGAACACTTGGTAGGTGTGTGTATGTGTATATAATCTCATGTAAGCTTCACAACAACCCTGTGAGTAGATGCCACTAGCTCCCTGTTTTACACAGAAGGCAAACACTCTTCAAGGTCACATGGCTAGAAAGTACAGGGAGCAGAGACAGGTCTGTCTGATCTGAAGCCGATGCCCTCCAGTGCCCATCACACACCTCCAGCACCATAAGAGATTCAAGAGCAACTCCTTGGGGTGGGTTCTATTAAGGAAAAAATTAACACTAACGCCAGAAATTAATTTGGGTGGGTATATTCAGGAAACTAGAGGCATCACTAAAAATAACCTATTATCTGAAAGCCTAAGTTATTTTCTGGATTAAAAAAAAAAAAAAACACAGAGAGATTTCTCTCCTAGCCATCCCCACCAAAGCTCCCCAGGACAGTGAGACTCTGCATGACCCAAAACCAGAAGTGGGAGTGTTGCTGGGGGAGGTTGGGATGCTGAACGGTGCCAGAGAGGAACCTTTATGATACTCAGTGAAGGGAAAGTGTTTTCAGGTGACTCCAGCAAAGTGATCCTTCCCCTTAAAAGACAATTAAAGATGCCCCTGTGGCTACTTGACACTGCCAAGTACACACACTGAACAAGTGTGCAGATTCGGGATTACAAACTGAGAGATGGAGGCAGGGAGGTGTGAAGTCACAGGGAATTCAGACAACAGAAAGGGCTGGAGAAACGGGTGTCTGGGAGAACCCTGCCCTTACAAGACGGTGCAAGGTGAAGAACTTTGAAAGTGTTGTACTGTGCCACGTACAAAACCAAACCAGTCTGCGAACCAGCTTCAACCCGCAAGCAGTTTACATTCCCTGGTTGGGGCCGTGGGGGGGACAGTCACAGCCTGCACACGTCAATAATCTGCATATTAGAGACAGCCCTTAACGACTGGACTTCCGGAGCCCTTCAAGCAGTCACAGAGGAAACGTCCAAGAGTGAAGGCATTGGTGGTCTTCAGTGAGGACACAGAGCACCGGGGGCAGAGGGGCGGAACCAGACATGGCCGATCACAGGTACACTCAAGCAGGACTCCGAAATGTTCCTTCTGCACCCCGTCGGAGCGTTCCCACAGGGTCCTCCCAGGAGCCAGCAGGAGATACCAGAGCCCTAATGGAACATCACTTAAAATCGGTGGTTCCCTCCCAGAGTTCAGCCTTTGCAGTGAGTCCTTCCTGATGTTCACTGTTAGAAACAACCCCTCCAGGCTGTTAGGCACTCCTTTGCCTGGGTGGGTTCTAAGCCTGTTAGACAAGACAGCGGAGCCCAGACAGGCGGCCCTTCCATAGAACGGTATCTGCACACTGCCATTACACGCAAGAGTTACTACACCTTTTCTACGAAGTAAGTGACTCATTTTACTGAGACATCCAAACTCATCTGAATTTTTGTTTCCAAAATCCCCATAATACTGAGATTGAGACAGGTAAACTAAATGCTGAAAACATAAAAATCGTCACCAAGGAACAGGCTGACCACTTTTAAATCAGGCCCATCCTTCCCTGACATTCCTCCCCGCTTAAAACTCCCCTATTCCTGCCCACCACGCGAGCGGCTGCTGTCCTCGCTCCCTGAGAACCAGACGCGCCCCACGACAGACACAACCTACACAACGAAGACTGGGTGCAGGCTGAAAGTGCAGTCTGGTTGCCGGGGCACATCCTGAATGGACAAGCTGCTCCAGTCACAGCGAAGCCCCGACACGGTAAATCCAGGCCTCAGGTCCGTCCCCCGTGAAATAAAGACCAACACTGATGGAGCCATGCCCGGCTCTGGAAAGACTGGTGGCGTCTTCAAGTATTTTTGCAAAACTAACCCCCTTCATGAGAGTGCTGAGAAAGTCAGGAAAAGTCCACACCAAGTCATTTGATCTGCTCTTGGTTCTAAGACTTAGCATTCAGGCGCCATTGTAACTCAAACACTGATAAATGCAAGATGAAGAAACTTACTTTCATAATATTTGTCATCATTTTTAAAGACAGAGTACCAAACAAATCTTTTAAAACATATTTATTATTAAAAAAAAAGTTGGTTCCCATTGTAACTAGAATCACGTTAAGTTGCTTTTCCTGGTTCTAGTTATTTCAAGAGACGGGAAATAACTATAACTTGTGTCCAGTCCAATAGTTGACAGGCAGCAAAGCCAACATTCCTGTCCTGATTATACTATTTTCAAGCCTGGTTTGAGTCTCAGCACAGAGAGTGTGCGGACATTAGCAAGGCTCTTATTCAGCCTTCGAATCTCCTTTTCTCCTCCTAAAAAGGTAAAAACTGTCGCCTGACCTCTCTATCTCACAGTATTTCTAAGGACTCTTAACTGAAGTCATTTGGGGTTTTGTCAGCTCTTAAAAGACTCCACCAAAGTGATACACTCTGCTATGTGGTTTTTTTTCCTGTGTGTTTTCTTCAATTAGCAAACCTCCCAACCACCACAACTTTCCACTCCTCAAATTAGATATTATTTAAGGCTACAACGGGGGTGTGTCCAAACTTGGCCAACCATTAGAACCAGCCAAGATGCTTATTAGGAATCTGTTTCCCTGGCCACTTCCCCAGAGATTCTGATTCGGTCTAGGGCCTCAGGATCTGCATTTTTAAAAATTTTCAAGTGATTCCACTGTTCTAGAACATATGCTCTTTTGCCATTTCATACTTTTCGAAGGCCCTGTTTATAGTAATTGGTAAATTCCCCAGTCTAAGGATTCAGAAAATGGAAGTGCCGTCATTTACAAGAAACAGAAAGTATCCCCAAGACTCAATGAGAATTAACTTCAAAAAGTATACACGGTCTCTACCATGGACCTCCAGGGACTTAGCAGACATGTCACTAACATTCATTACAACTTCACAACAGTGATAGTTCTGACAAACTGTAAAAACAGAAGACTCCAGCTCAACCTCAACTTTCTGACTGGGTTGAAGATGGGCAAGTGAGAATAATTTCTTAATAACTGGTAACTAGGACTGAATCACAGCTGATTATATTTAGCAGTGCACAGCCTTGTTTGTATCTCCAGACAATTTGAACTTTTACTGCTTTTAAGCTGTGTGGTAGGTCCTGATTTAGCTTAGATCAGCAAGAAACCACAGTGGAACCTGGGAAAGTCTTCATGATAAACTTAAAATGGTTTCTGCTTCAGCCATTTACATTAAATCATTGCAAATGAATGTAATATTTACAATGTCGATGATGTCCAATCAGCCAAATGGTAAGCCAGCATCAAATATAGGTGAATTTCACTTAAGTAACAATGGTGTGTTCCTGAAAAGGAAAGCGACATTGACAGGGTGCTCACCCTGTGCCAGCGAGGCTGGGCACCTCCGTGGGAGCTCAGGGCTCAGCCACGGTCCTCTCCCTGCTGCAAACTCTCACTCGCCAACCATGCTCCCCGCTTGGGGTCTTTTACTTCTTCTTTTCTTTTCCCCCAAACAACCCTGTGGTCCAACCCCTGCCTCCCTTCAGGTCTCAGGCTCAAATGTCACTTGACTTGAACAGAATAGCACACACGGCCCTTATTTCCGTCCCCTTAGCCTGTCTTATTTTCTTCCAGTACATTTACCACTTAGTAAATTACATTAATTTGTCTAATTGCTTGCACCTCCACCCACACACCAGATTTTGAGTGCTGTGAGAATGAACCAGTGCCATCAGTAAGTACACACACACACACACACAAACATGCATACATTATTACATGATGTTATACGTAAGCACTCTGTGTATGTATACGTGGGTGGTTCTCTTGATTCCCTGGGCTCTAGTGCTGATAATTTGGAAGTATTGCTCAACCCAGCATATTTTGTAACTCAATATAAATTCATGGAGGAAGCAACTGATTTTCTCCCAAACAAGGTGAGACGTTGCCACTTACAAAATCCAAGGCAATTTCTGACATACATAAAGAATGTGTCTGCAAACCTAGGGCACTAAGAACCTCACCGCAACACACACACTCAACCTCCCGCAGAGAGTCATCCAGCACTGACTTGAGATCCAGAACAGAAAGACACCAGGATGAAATAACGATGCTAAAGACAAGTTTCAGGGGAGAAGGGAAGAAACAGGTCTTCCTACCTCTCTATGTGCCCAGTGACACAGGGTGTTACTGGGGGAAACTTGATAAAAGAGATGTCACTATAACTGGCCTGGAAAACAGAACCTCAGCTGCCTTGTTCATTTGAAATAAAAAGCAGAGATATCAGGAGTTGCTGGAAGTGAGATTGAAGCATAATGAAAATAGACTCTGGAGCAATTAACTTTTCTATCAAAAAAATTAAATTACTTCTGTTTTACCCAAATCTCAGTTTCACTGAGAGAATACCACATTAGTGTAATTTCAACTAAATATATATATATTTAGAGAAAATTAAGAAAAGTCAGATTCTGCGTTTGTAAGAACCGTAATTTCAAAGGGACGTGCTGGTTCATCAGTGAGTGCCGCACAAAGTGAATTTGCTTAAAGCTCTGTCCATAGACCTCTGAACTATTTTTGAGATTCAGCTTTGAGGGCTTACAGCTCTGATCACTTGCTCAGAAGTGTTGCCACCACTTTGTTCTGCTCAAACGGAGCAAAGGTTTAGCATAAAGCAGCCAGTAACAGGCACCCCTAAGTTAGAAACCACCATAACTTCTGGGTTGTTTGGTGTTATTTCCTGACCTTCCTCTTTTTATGAGAAAGGGCTTGTAATGAAAACTGGCTGAAACAGTACATTGCACAGTAAAAATAATTAGAAAAAAAGGATCAGAGTTTCTGTTGCCTGGATCACCTATCACCTATATAAGAATCAGTCCCCAATATGACATACACCAATACTTGTCAGTTCTTTCTCTCCCTGAATTGAAAGTGCTGGACTTCTGGAAGAAAGATAAAGGGAAAAATGAACCTAGAATTTTCAAAGTAATTTGGTCTTAGGATCCTTTTAGAGTCTTAATAACTGAAAAGTCAAACTTTTGGTTTATCTGGGTTTCATTTATTGATATTTCCCATTATTAAAAATTAAAATCAAAGTATTTAAAGATATTTATTTAAAATAACAAATCCACTGTACATAATGATCATAAATAAGAATTTTATGAAGGATAACTATATTTTCCAAAACAAAAATGTTAATGAGAAGAGTGGCTTTTTTTGGTACAATTTTGCAAATCTCTTTCGTGTCTGACTTGGAGGCCAGCTGGATTCTTAATATCTGCTTCTGTATTTAATCTGTTGTGACTTTGTTTTAGTTGAAGTAAAAGAGTAAAACCTAGCTGCACACAGAGAGCAGTTGAAAAAGCTCAACTTAAGAGCTTTTTCAGATAACTGTGAATATTCTTTGATGCTACATCGAAACTCAATGTGGTAGTTTCTTAAAAGTTAGTAGCAATGTGGAATCCAAAACTAATCAATGAACTTTTCATACTCTGTTATATTAAGTCCATCAGTCTATCTTGTTCTTTCAGCAGATCCTTGACTCATACATGGTTTTATAATGTCTTGTATTGGTCATTTTGAAAACACGGGTTCACTGAGTTATGCAGCTCTTATCCCAAACATTGACATATTTTATTCACAATATTAAAACACCACAATTGTTCATTAATACCAACAGAAGACTCACGAGAAAGGTCTTTTTGAAGTATTGGAAGCTGACCAGCTAATAATGGTAGATATAAGTTTTCCAAAATGGAAGGACCCAATTGTATCATGGGCCTCAAACAGTCATAGTTCTTTTCCTCGGAATAACAGGCTTGCGACGTTCATTTTTAAGAAAATTCCTGACAAGCTGCTGATTCTCCACGACTATAGTCTGTCATCTTTTCAGGTACAAACGGTGCTGCATGGGAACAAAGGGCTAGCTCCGCTAACACCCCATCACACCAACAAGTGTTCTTCCCTCGAGACGTGATGGTGTTTCCGTAGGTGAGTGCGCTGCATGCATAGCTCCCGTTTGTCACACAGAATATTATAAAGATACATAGTCCACGGTTGAGCTCAACACTAAAAATGTTTAAAAACGCTTCATCAAAGACATTCTCAAGTGAGATTGCTTTGTCTGTCGTTCTTCCCTGGATTGTGCGGCGATGAACAGCGCCAGCTGCGCTGATGACGGTCTGCTCAGCACCTTGATTGGTTCTAAGGCGCCAGCAGTTTTAGCCGCCGTTTCTTTTGCACCATTGGTGCAAATGTCAGCACATTTAAAAAAGAAAATGACATCTATTTTTTTTTTTAAGTTTTGAATTGCAGACCTCCTGAAAACATCTTCTAAACCCCCAGAGATCTGCAGAACCATACTTTGAAAAACAACTAAATTCGGAAAAAAAACCCATGACTTTATAGAGTTTTTCATTATTGGTCAATGAAAGTAAAAGAAGGAGGCAGGATGGTAATTGGGGTATAACTAGGCAAATACAGCTATCATACCCTAGGCTGAACTCAGTTCATCTTTTAATTCCTTCTGCATTCTAGCTGAAGGTGTGCTTTAAGAATCGCTGCTGACCTTTGCAGCAGAACCTGAGCGAATCTCCAGCCCACTCTTCCCAGAGCTCTCTGACGCATGCTGATACCTGAGAAGGTGGCTCCTTTCCCACGTGAATGTCAGCCCTTAGGTTTAAGAAGGAGGGGCCCAAGGGAAGCCTTGCAAAAATACATCCCAAAAGATGACAACACTCTGAAGAGGGTGCAATTGTACCACCGAGAGGACAGTTTTCTTCCAAGGTAGAGCAAAGAGAAAACACAAAAATGCCCCCCAGATAGATGGATGGCCTACAAAGATCTTGGCCCTCAGCATCCCAATCTGAGCATGCGGCTGGGTCTGGCACGAATGGCAGCTAATCAGTGTCTCTGAGCTACCTTCACTGTATGCATACGGAGCATCACATAAGCCTCAGGAGTTTGTTGTGGGGAGCAAACGAAATAATATACGGGATTCTGTGAACACAAAGAGATAATCAATTACTAGTGCAAGAGACCATCCTGCTACCAGAAAGAAAATAAAACAAGGACTGCTATTGTCATTTGCTAAATTACAGGCCTAACACAGTCTCTGGTCCCCATTAATAAATGAGCTGGCTGATACGAAGGTACGAAGAAGAGGAGGGAGCACACTATGTATGACATGAGAGGATTACCCTCAATCCTTTAAAAGCACCATTTCTTCTTTTTCGAAGCCGTCAAGTCTTCCCCCATTCCGTCAAGGCCTCTTAATCTCTCTCCCCTCCCTCTCCTCTCCTGTCTCCAACCTGGCGGTCATTTCTGCTGGTAGCCACAGAACTGCTTGGACCGGTAGGAGAACCGAAGTGGTCACTCATTCCTCAGGCTGAATAGACCAAAGGAATAATTTTTTTTAAAGCTAAATTTAAAAAAATTAAGTCAGCAAGCTGTCACCAGGCTTGAAACACAAGGAAGGAATACTGAAAATGAACTGCCATCAGAGACTATTTTCTTTCCTCCTTTCAAAAATGACATGCACTGTGAGTGCTAGATACCATGAGAAGCTGTGGGCTGCAGCTTTCCAGCAGTAACACATGCTTCATCTGCCTTGGTGCATGTGGTCACAGCGATTTAGCAGAGAACATAATTATTTGTACACCAGTACTTTGACACAGGAAACGAGCTAAAAATGGAGGAAATGGTACCAAAACAAACAAAAAAGATCAGAATCTTACTGTATGCCATTAGGCAATGCCTTGGCAGAAAGAATAAGCAGATACCAAAATCCAAGTGCACTTTCCACAGTCTCCCTGGAAGAAATGTGTATTGGCTCCAATTAACATAAGAAGAGTCTGAAAAAAGGCAGGTAATTCAAAGTTTTAGCAAAGTTTTCTAGACAAGCTGCAAATCTGCAAATGGCAGGTGCTTGGTCAAGTTGTGTTTTTGTTTGTTTTGTAACTTCTCTCCTGCCAAAAAAAAAAAACAAAACAATGGCACAGAACACCTTTCTGTTTGCTTCGGGAACTAGGGGAACAAGCATGTGCACACGGAACATCTGTCTTACCATCTTCATAAAGATAATTCTGGTATGCAGTCTTTTGATTTACTTGATTCTTTTTGGAAACTATCTTAAAATTAAACTTTGCAAGTGCAAAATGTTACATAATTATTAGTAGGAGATGATTACTTGTCACTAAGTGTGAACTCCATGTCGGGGTGAAGGGAATTATCTTACTCGGCCCTTCCTACCTGCAGTCTTTGACTCACAGCTTAGCATTTATCTGGAACTTTAAAAAAATCTTCCTGAAGTACTTCAGTCATTTAAAATTTTTAACTCACCTCTTTGTAATACTTAAATATTGGGAATTAAGGGTAAAATATATACAAACAACCCCCCCCCAAGATTTAAATTATAAATGAGGATAACTAACATGGGCTCACAGTTAAAGCGTCATCTTGATGTCATAGTGGCAACCCAGATTCTGGTTTTTGTCGAGGAAACAGATATTTTTAAGTGTGTAGTTTTATTTTTATTTTAATCTTAACTTCTAAAGACAATTTCCAACACATGCAAAAGTAAACAGAACAGTTTGATAAACCTATCTGTCAACCCATCTCCAACAATCAACGCATGGCTGATCTGGCTTTTTTTATACCCCGCCCCTCCTCCAACCTCTGAATTCTTCTGAAGTAAATCTCAAATATTACAACATGTCATCAGTAAATATTTCAAAATGTGTCTCTAACAGGTGCTCTTTTTACTTTAAACAACCACAATGCCACAATCACACCTACATAACATTAATAATTCCTTAATAGCATCATAGATCCAATCACTGTTCCCATTTCCTGGGCTGTCTCCTGGGAGTTATTGCTTGTTCTACAGTTTGTGTTTGAATTGGGGGTAAAATATGATCCATATATTGAAACTAGCTACTATGTCTGCCATTTGTTATTTTGGTTTTCTCTCCTCCTCTTTCCTTTCTTCTAATTCTCAAAGAAACCAAGCCTCTTGTCCCATAAAATGTTAGTGACCATATCCCATGGTGTCATTAAAAAAGATCCCCTGTTGCCTGTGTTTCCTCTAAACTGGTGGTAAGATCTAGAAGCCTGCCCAGATTCGGGCTCCATTTTTTGGCAAGGCTACCTCACAGACAGTGTGGTGTGCTTCTATGAGGAGTCACGTAATGTCTGCTTTTTCTCTCTGCGGGCCAACCACTTAAGTCTGCGGTACCGTGAGTCCCAGCAAACTTCACTTATGCAAACTACATTCTCTCCAATCTTAAAATCTCACATCATATTTCTTAACAGCATAACAATGCACCAATGTTATTTTTGATTTTTTCTCACATGAGGAGCTATCGTGATTTTAACTTATTTCTGTTCCTTCTCTTCCAATGCATCGCGGTTATGAATTTAGTGTGATGCATTTTCATCAGTTTCATTTATTTCAACTTTTCTTCCCCCCACTTCACCCTTCCAGATAAAAACCAGCCCAACATAGTGACAATAATAAACAGGGCCAGATTCTGACATTCTCGCAGCATCAAGAGGTTGCATTAAAATCCAGGTTTGTTTCATCGCCATAATAAATTTCAGCTCAGTTTGGTGGTAGATCCAGTTGTTAGCTCCAGGAAGTCTGAGCCAGAATAAAAGAAACAGCGGCATGAGACAGCTTTCTTAAAAGAATAAACCACTTCAACGGTATCTTCTCTAGCAGCAGGAATTCTGCCTCCAATCAAGAGTGCTAACCCGTTTTTCACAACACACAGTGGTCATGGGTTTCTGATCTAGTTGACAATGTTATATAAACCTTGGGCTCTGTGAGGGACTTCCACAGAGAGTTTTTCTTATTTTATCTTAATCCAATGAAGAGCCCTCCCTGTGGATGTTTGAGCGGGTTATGGCTGTTCTTCTAACGCTAAACCTGCACACAGCCCACCGTATCATCAAACCTTGAAGGTACAACAGTTAACATCAATCCAAACATTGCTTTTCAAAGTCTTTTATGTTCTGTTCTTTCCTTAAACTTCATTACAAAACATTTGATGCCACTTTGGAAGATGTTATACCATCTGGCAAGAAAGTCCCTGGCATATAGTAAGCACTCAAATGTTACTGAATGAATAATGAATATATTAACAAATGGTTGCTCATTAAGTAAACCTTCAACATCGTTTGGTTGAGTTTAACAAATTATAATCTATGACCCAGAGCCCTTAAACGCTGGTGCTCCACAGAGTTCTGCTATTGGCCAGCCTTGGTTTTCTCTCTATGTCTTTCACTGGGTGTCTTCATCTATGCGTGTCTCCCACTGACATGCACGGCACTGCTGGAGGCTCAGATTTCTTGCCAAACTCCAGGCTTCTTTTTCCAGTTCCTCCTAGACATGTCCACTTGGGTCTCCATAAGTACCTGAAACTCCACTTGTCTGAAGCTGAATTCATCTTCCATCCCTGTGTTTCTATCCCGATAAATGACTCCACAACATCATCTGAGACTCATCTTAATCCCTAACATTCAATGAGTTGAAAATTCCTGTTGGTTTCACTGTGTATACATCTCTCATAGCTGTCCCCTCCTCCCCATCCATTCCAGCTTAACTCACACTCTACTAATCTCACCCTAAGATGACTTTAACACTCTCTTAATGGCTCTCCAGATCCTTATCTCCACTTGTGCTCTAACAACCAACCTCCCACAGCCCCTTGAACCCACTGCTACCAAATCAGATCTTTCTGTCTCTGCTTGAAACCCTTCACGAGCTCCCCATCACCTCTACCAGCCTCAAAGTACTGTGACCATGAAATCGATCATCTAACCTGGGACCCTTCTGAGAGTGAAACACGGTATTGTTAATCAGCACACCGCTACAGCAGACAGATGTCCCGGGCAAGCCTTCACATGAGACACTCCCATGTCTCTGGCCACATCTCCTCCCCAGCCCCCCATTTTCCTCACCTTCCCGATACTTTCAGTTTCTGAAACCTGTTACTGCTCTCTCACCTCTGCGCCTTTGTACAAACTGCCTTCCCCTCCTGAAACATTCGCATTTACTGTCAAACTTGCTTTAAGCTTCACCTCTCCTGTGCAGCTTTCTCTCAAACCTTCTGGCTGATCTGATTCCATATTCCTGCGGGCCAACACGGTGTCTTGGACTTATTCCCGCACCGGAACAAGGGCTCTGCACTGCACACGCTCCCCCCTCTGAGCTCCTTCAGGAAAGTGTCTCCTTCTTGTTCATCTTATCTCTCCAGCATCTATGATGACTCAAAGGTCTGCACCCAGCAGGCATTTCTTATGTCATTTCTCAGTCAGGTCTTACACTTAATAAAACTTTTTGCCTTTGCTGCTGTTTCAGCGTAATTAATAAAAGATAAGAATATGAGACAGGGTGAAATGAGTATTTGTTAGTAGCTCCTAATACCAGTCCTGTAAATCACAGACCACAGCCCCACTCAAGCAACTTCTCTGTAAGGGAGCGCTTTGGGATGGTAGAACCTGAGCTAATGGCGGAACTCCTATAGGAGGCCAGGAGAGGAAAACAGGCGTGGAGACAAGCCAACATTATGCTAGTAATTGCCCACTAAATTCTTGAGGTGTCTAGTATAAAATAAAGCCAGCGCCCAGATAAAATAAACCTGCTGAGTATACATGGGGTCCCAGGCAAGGGTGGGGGAGTGGAAGGAATCTTGCTGCCAATAATACAACAGCAGCACGGAGATAAGAATCCAAACAGTGTGGGATCATGGCGTGCTCTGCAGCTTGCAAAGCACTCTCCTACATATTATGTGTATGTCACACACTGTATCACCTGACCTTCAAAACAGCCCTGTGAGATCGATTAGATGCCTCCTGAGGCTAAGCCAAAATTTCCTGAGCTTTTACCGTCCCTCCAGGGTGCCAGGCCAGTGTCCCTTTTGTAGCCCAAGACACTCCAGGCAGGCCTGACCTCGTACGGCTTCTTTAGGAAAGCCCTTCAGCATCCAAAATGGAGACCAGAGCTCCAAATACTCCATCAGCCAACCAGTCACTCTATGGCTGGGGGTAATCTAAAGCGGCTGACAGTGAAACGACGCCAGGGACACTCCCACAGTGCCAGGCCCAGGCTGCTGCCACAGCTGCAGCAGGCATGTTGGAGAGGTAGCCATCACGTCCTCTGTATTTTACAAGGAAGCTGTGCTCTAAGGCAGCAGCAATGTGCAACTTCAAGCTGAGCCTCAGCCTAGGAGCCAAACTGACAAGATAAAAGCTCCCACAGAGATCTGAGGTTCTAAAATATACCCCGCAGATAAAAGCTCCCACAGATCTGAGGTTCTAAAATATATCCCACTGGTAGATGCTGTTAGCTCCCGAAATTTCAACATTAAAAAATCTATTTCTCATAGATCAAACAGCTCATTTGATATCTTTTAAAATCTGCAGACATGCCTAAAAGGGGTAGAGTACTAAGATATCAATCACTGTCACTTTAGTATGAATTGGCCCATGAATTCATGACCTTCCTTATCAGTAACTGTTCCTGGAGAGAGAGATCACTAAGCATCTTAGTGAAATAAGAAACAACTAAATGCAGAAAGCAGGAAAAATGGACTCAAATAGGTGGGGGAATTACCAAAGATAAACTTGGCCTACCTCATAATTTTATCCAGGGTCATGTCTGGAAGAAACACGATTTTAATGACCTGGTAAGAACTCGCCCTAATAAGATTGGAAATTCCTTTCTTCTTATCACTAAAACTAATAAATTAACACAATGAGAAATCCAGGAGTATCCCAGCGCCAGTGTTCTGCTGGTCCTCGTGTCCAATCAAGGAAGAGGGAACCTAAATAAAACTTAGGCCGGCGTGGCCCTGAAAAAAGACATCCTGTAATGGGGACGGTACCACCGGACCCGGGCTGCCCTGCATGGCCTTCCTCCAGCGGGGCCTCGGAACGTGATGCAGAAAGATACCTCAGCACGCTTGGGGTCTCACCTCGTCTCAAGCCTGTCTCACTTCTCACTGCTGGGTTTGTCCATGCCATGATTGTGCCCGTGTTCCATGTGCTGCGAGAATGTTCTATCAACAGTGTTCTGTAATACTGCATTGCATTTTATTCAACTAAGCTATGAGCAGGCTGATTTTTCTCACAAATTCTGTTAGGTACAAGATCCTAAGCAAAACAAAAAGACCTATGAGCAGGCAGAAGACCCCAAACTCTAATGTGGATAGTTTTTTCATGTTCAAGTACTCAGGTTTCTGCTAATTCCGTTATCAGGCAATAAGATCATACGCAACCACTGACACAACAGTTAGAAAAATGTTACCATTAAAATGATTCACCTACATGAATAAGAATGTTTGGCTGAGAGGAGAGAAAGCCATTTCTCAAAGAAGGTGTCACCAATTGCAAATGTCAACACCAAACAGACAAACCATGAAGTCACATGTTTAAAAATCTTCACAAGGCTTTTAGTAATGGTGGAGTAGCATACAATGGACTAACCTTCCAACAACCACAAAAAAAACCCTAAAATCTCTAGAAAATGCATTTGAAAACACTTAGTTGAAAACACTGAAGAGCAACCAGAAAAGCAGAAATGGGAAGAAATCTGACACTTGAAGGGGATTGCATTGGGCAAGATATGAATCGTGAGAGTATTTTGCTGAATGAAATAAGTGAGATGGGAAAGGGCGAGCACCATATGATTTCACTCACATGTGGAATATAAAACCAACAGCAACAAAAAAACAGACTCAAAGACACAGGCAACATAAAGCTGGTGACTAGAGGAGAAGGGGGTGGAGGGAAGACAAAGAGGGTAGCAGGAGGTCAGACGTATGGTGATGGAAGGGGGCGGGGCTTCGGGTGGCGAGACACAACAGAGTACACAGATGTTGTGCTCTGGAGCTGCGCATCTGAAATTTATGTTATCAACCAATGTTACCCCTATACATTTAACTTAAAGATCCATACTTATAGGCCATTTTCCAAGATTATTTCAGGCAGCGCAGGGCAGGGTGAAGAGACCTCAAACAGAAAGCTACCACTTCGTTGACTTGAAGAGTGAAAGGACAAGATTTCAGACTGTCAGCTGACTGAAATTGAACAGAGAAATCTTTTTTTTTTTTTTTTAAAGATTTTATTTATTTTTAGACAGAGGGGAAGGGAGGGAGAAAGAGAGGGAGAGAAACATCAATGTGTGGTCGCCTCTCATGTGCCCCCTACTGGGGACCTGGCCCGCAACCCAGGCATGTGCCCTGACTGGGAATCAAACTGGCAACTCTTTGGTTCGCAGCCCGCACTCAATCCACTGAGCCACACCAGCCAGGGCAAACAGAGAAATCTTGAAAGGATGGGGCCACAGAGAAAGGAATCCCCAGGTCCATGAAGTCCTCAAACATGTGGCCCTCCTAAACTGGACATGTGCAGGGGCGGCTCGGAGAGGTCCAGGGAAAAGCAAGAACTAGAGCCCTGAAAACGAGTTGAGATGTCAGCCGTTTCCCGTGTGCAAACCCAGCCTTGCACTGAAGTCCCAAAGTGCCGCTCCCTTATGGGTAAAGACTGTCCCAGGACTATGGAATTTGCCAAATAACTATGGAAAAAATTAAAAATTACACCCTAAAAATCCTTCACAATTTTAAGGTGATAGCCAGTAATGTGGCTGCCTGCTAGAAAATAAAGAACAAAGGAAGAAAACCACAGGATTATCTCAACAGATAAAAGAAAAAGCATTTGCCAAAATTTGTCCCTCTTAATTAAAAAAAAAACTATCAGAAAACTAGGGCTAGAAAGGAACTTCCTCAATTGTGATAAAGGGCAGCTACAAACTGCACACAGCTGACATCATTAGTGGGAAGAGACTGAATGCCTTCCTCCTAAGACTGGGTATGAGATGAAAGATCTGTCCTGGAAGCCTCTGACCACAATAAGAAATGACAAGGAAATAAAAGCCATAAATATCACTGCGGTACACTTACACAATGGAATACTACGCAGCAGAAAGAAAGAAGGAGCTCCTACCCTTCACGATAGCATGGATGGAACTGGAGAGCATTATGCTAAGTGAAATAAGCCAGGCAGTGAAAGACAAATATCATATGATCTCACCTATAAGTGGAACCTAATCAACAAAACAAACAAGCAAGCAAAATATAACCAGAGACATGAAAATAAAGAACAAACTGACAACAACCAGAGGGGAGGGGAGAGGGGGATAATGGGTCAAAGAAGGGGAA